>WWET01000426.1:113472-149699 GCA_011038615.1 Limnodynastes dumerilii
CCAAGCAGGCAGGAGCAGGACTGGACCAAGGCAGGAACAGGAGCTGGACCAAGGCAGGAACAGGAGCTGGACCAAGGCAGGAACAGGAGCTGGACCAAGGCAGGAACAGGAGCTGGACCAAGGCAGGAACAGGAGCTGGACCAAGGCAGGAACAGGAGCTGGACCAAGGCAGGAACAGGAGCTGGACCAAGGCAGGAACAGGAGCTGGACCAAGGCAGGAACAGGAGCTGGACCAAGGCAGGAACAGGAGCTGGACCAAGGCAGGAACAGGAGCTGGACCAAGGCAGGAACAGGAGCTGGACCAAGGCAGGAACAGGAGCTGGACCAAGGCAGGAACAGGAGCTGGACCAAGGCAGGAACAGGAGCTGGACCAAGGCAGGAACAGGAGCTGGACCAAGGCAGGAACAGGAGCTGGACCAAGGCAGGAACAGGAGCTGGACCAAGGCAGGAACAGGAGCTGGACCAAGGCAGGAACAGGAGCTGGACCAAGGCAGGAACAGGAGCTGGACCAAGGCAGGAACAGGAGCTGGACCAAGGCAGGAACAGGAGCTGGACCAAGGCAGGAACAGGAGCTGGACCAAGGCAGGAACAGGAGCTGGACCAAGGCAGGAACAGGAGCTGGACCAAGCAGGCCGGAGCAGGACGTCAGGAAAGACCAAGGAGTACCAGGCACATGGGAGACCTGATTGTTCTGGCAACGATGGAACAGTGCACAGAGTTTAAATAGTGCGCCCTGCGCACTGATTGGCTGGAGGACCGGAGAGCACTGAATCTATTGGAGCAGCGCGGACATGTGACTCATCCAAGATGGCCGCGCCCATGGATCAGAGTACCATCGCGTTTGCCGCCAGAATCCATGCGGAGGACGCCGTGGCAAGACTGGTGAGTACTGAGCAGAGGCTGTCACTGCTTCAGTGACAGTCTCCGACGAGCTGCAGCAGCTGCGCGCCGGGAGAGGGACGCCGTCAGGGAACCAGGAAGCAGGTAAGTGCGGCGTGTGCCGCGGTTCGTGATAAATGCAACAAAGAAACTTCTTATAAAGCAAAAGTAACTCAAGAATTAAAATGAACCTTACTATTTCAGATAGTTACCCGAGGAATGAGAGGCCATCTTAATAAAAGGGGCTAGTGCAGACTCAGAATTAATCAACATTCCTTCTTTTTCATGATCATTTTATCGTTATTCTTAGTTTTAATGATATCAGTATATAGATGTCTATATAAAAAATTACTAATATTAAACAGAAAACAATACTAGCTCCATAGCTGTATCAGAGCTAGATACCCTTAATAATATACAGTGTTCATAATACAGGGGGACATAAATACAAATAAATAGAGCACATGAAAATAACCATAAATATAAAGTGTGGGCATATATATAAATAATTAATCCGCCAACTATAGCACATTATACAGATAGTAATATAGAAGTAGTAATGTAAAAATGGGAATATATATATATATATATATAATACAAACAAGAAAACAACAACAACAACCCTGTAGAATATAGATTGTAAAAAGCAATTCCAGAGCTTCATTCAGCCCTTCTGGCATTAATGTTTGGAGATAAAATATCCACTTTCACCGTTCACAGGCATCCTACAGTGGAGTATTTAAACCGCCATGTAACTTCCAGGCCAGAGAGCACAGTAAGTACTAATACCAGCAAGGGCCTAGTGCCCACAAATTACATGTAAGTCAAGACCGCGAAAAGTTAAAGTGGAGATGTTGCAACCAAACAGATTTAATTCTAATTTTTCCTTTTCCGCATTTTAGTAATCTAGCCCCAAGAGTCAAGGCAAGATGGCACCTGAAAAGTGGACCCAGTGGTACCTCTTCTTGGAAGAACTGGCAGCATCAAGCACAGGAAAATGTCCTGTGTAATGCATCAGTTAGGACAGCTTCTTTGCTGGCTCTAGGCCCTTGTTGTTATGTATAGGCAATAGGTCCTTTTCTGTAATCTGCGGGTACTAGGCTCTTGCTGTTAGCACTAGACCCTTGCTGTTACAAGTTGGCACTAGCCCCAAGGTCCATCCTGGTATAGATTTGCTATGAATCACACTGTTATTGTGTTCTGTTTGTTCTGACTTAGGGTACAGCACCCCACACTGTGCACTATTTTTCAGCTGGGCTGTAGGTCATGGGACATATAAGTGCTAGACAGAACCAGTTAGATTCTGAAAGGGGTGTGCTGCTTTATCTCTGGTAACAGATTCAGAGGACAGATACACTGTAAGCATACCTCCCAACTCCCAATTCCAGCGGACAAGGCTGGAGGCAGGTTTTCTTCTTCTATAAACATATGTTAGGTTGCATCATTCAAAGAAACATCCCTGTATAACCAGTACTGTCTTAATGAAAAATGTGGATGCATCCAAATAGAGAGCAGAGGAAGAAGAAGAAGAAAGAGAAGAAGAAGAAGGGAGAAGACAGCAGCGGTAAGTGAAGAGCAGAATAGGTCATTTCAGAGGGAAGATAAGGAATAGGGACAGGAGAGAAATGGGGATAGAGATAGGGACAGAAGTGAATGAATTTGTGCATACAGGGGGCACAATGATGGACTGGGCACATACTGGGGGCACAAACAAATGGCTGAGCACATACAGGGTGCACAAATGGATGACTATTCACATACAGGGGGGACAAGTGGATGACTGTTCACATACAGGGGGCACAAGTGGATGACTGTTCACATACAGGGGGCACAAGTGGATGACTGGGCACATACAGGGGGCACAAGCAAATGGCTGAATACTTACAGGGTGGACAAGTGGATGACTGTTTACATACGGTGGGCACAAGTTTATGACTGTTCACAATACAGGGGGCACAAGTGGATGACTGGGCACATACAGGGGGCACAATGATTGACTGGGCACATACTGGGGGCACAAGCAAATGGCTGAGTACATACAGGGTGCACAAATGGATGACTGTTCACATACAGGGGGCACAAGAGGATGACTGGGCACATAGAGATACTTCCCAATGTTTCATGTCTCAGTGGGGACTGTCCTGATTCACAGCAAAAACGGCAGAGTTTATGAGGAAAGGGGTGGAGTTTGATGGGAAAGGGGCAGAGTTTGGCTGGGAAAGAGGTGCGCCATGTTTGTTGGAAAGAAGGTGTGAGGCTATGGCAGGATACTCAGAGGCTCATTACAGCAACATCTAAGTAAGTGGCGAGAGCCCCAACTTCCCTTCCACTGCAGCAGGAAGCGGTATCCTGAACCTTTTCCCATTTTTACAGATGCAAATATCTAACACTCCAATGTACAAATGGAACTGCAGATATGGAGTGAGGCTAACACTGTGTGTGTGTGTGTGTGTGTGTGTGTGTATACTTCACATATTACACAGAGTAAAAACTAAAAAGGTGCTCTAGAACATAAGTTCTTAACATCTTTACTAAACTATGTGCCCCCAATTTCTATTCACAGCTAATGCAGTAATTTTGTTATCTGTACCAGTGTTCACTAGAATCCGGAGACAATCATGCAACGTCATGCCATCACTATATGAAGTTAATGGGTACGTTTTATGAGATCAAGCATATCATTTGGAACATTTCTCAAGCAACATCATCAAACCATAAAGACCACTGTATACATCTTTTTATCTATTACTTTTTATTTGTCCTGGGTGTGTATCACTTAAATAATTCACTGTAGGTGAGTTACATCAGTTTTACATTGTGAGGATTTAACACACTAAGCTCTTAGTAAATGGTTTCCTTTGTGGCAGAGACTTATTAAGAGATTTATAGACACCGTTTTTCAACAGTAGTGTTGGTGACACATACATTTTCCACTCTCAGCACAGACAAGAACAAGTTTATATTTCAGCGAGTGACTGATCAATAACAGCACAGAATATTCCACTTACATTTATATTCCCCTTGAACTCTTAGCATTGCTTTCCGTTTTTCCCCATACACAAGCTGCCTGCTCTAGCACATTCATTTGCTGTCTTTTGTTCTCTAAACACAGAGAGCAGGAGTGTTGTCAAAGGGGTGACTGTGTAATGGAAGCTAGAGGCTGGAAGAGAAACCTTGGCATTTTAGTAAATACATTGCCTGGCCTCCTCTCAAATGCATTAAGCAAGAGCCTATGCTGAACACAGTAAAACAAATAAAAGATAGTTATACAAAACAGATTATACATACAAAACAAAGGAGAGACACTTCTTTGTGCTATCTAAACACTTAATGGATTTTTCAAAAAAAAAGCTTGTTGTTTCCATACAGTTAAATTTAAACTTCTAAACTACATTAATTTAGTAGTGATAGATTATTCATCATTTTCAGTTATTTCTTTTTATTTGTCTTTTTTTTAAAGCTTTTGTACAAAGTAACCCATTCTTTGCTGCAGCTAAGCTATGCTGGACTACTAAAGGACTGCAATTGTGGCATCTGGTAGCTCCAATCCCTGAAAAACCCATATAGAGCCATATAATACACATTATTTCCCCTTATCAAGCCCTAACCACAACCTAAATCCAAGCAATGACACAGACACATGTAATGCAAAAAGAGGTTACAACTTTTTACATGTAAACAAAGATATCACATTTAAACTTGAACTCTGAATTTCAAATTTTCCAAAGTTTCTGTCTATTTGCATAGAATTTCAAATTACTTTTGCTTTGAGAACTCATCTATGCTACCCGTTCACATTCCTCTGCATCCAGATTTAAGTCAAATTACACCTCAGACAGCTTTCAACAGAAAGGCCAGGTTGCAATTGCCAACGTTATGTGTACCAATTGAGACCTCTTCATCATCATCATCTTACCTTTGTAGGAATTGGAAAAGTTGAAGTAATTCAGAAATCTGTTGGTGAAAGGGGAGTGGTTAATAGATAATATTACCATGGATGCGTGTTATTGTGGATCTCCACCTGTCTGTTGTTTGCATGTAAAAGTGCTGATGATACAGTCCTACATTACAGTGCTCCTCAACCAGTGTGCCATGGCACACCAGCGTGCCATGGGATGTTGCCAAGTGTGCCACGGTGCAATGCCTCCAAAAGGAGAAAAAGCACTGGAAGACCTTGCCTTAAGGAAATAAGGAGATACTGGGGAGGCTGCAGATACATGAATGGGGAATACTGGAAAGTTGGAGACACATGATTGGTGACTACTGGGGAGGCTGCAGATACATGAATGGTGACTACTGGGTATTCTGTGGGGAAGGGAGTCTTAAGGTCAGGCTGTTGGGAGGAGAGTCTTAGAGTCAGGCTGTAGGGAAGGGTGCCTTTGGGTTAGGCTGTAGGGAGGTGAGAGTTAGTGTGATGGAAGGGTAGGGTTAGGGTAAGGATTAGGATAAGGGTTGGTGTTACATAAATACTTACCATTAGCCACTGCATCTTCGTCCTGGGGCTAAAAGATTGCTTCTCCCTGCCGAAAGCAGAAGCAATCAATTTGACAGTCAGTTCAGAACTGGCCTTTTTTTTTTTTGTTGAAACCGCAGACCCACATGCTTATACTAGATGAAATTACCTATGTATTCCTGTAGCACCCCTAATCTGACTGCCAGGTTCAAACTGGCTTTTTGAACATGTCCATTTATGGTACTATTTCCGTGAGTCAGGTGTTAGCCTTCTCATATCTGGTGGGGATCTTACATCTGTTACTTTTTGTTTGCAAGCCTTCACCACTCAAAGCCTGAGTTAGGAAGGAATTATGATCTATCAGTTGTGTCAATTACACCTAGGTTCAGTAGAGGCATAGTCTGCTATATTCCAGAGTGCGTAAACCTACCTTTGCATCGTGTTTCACTCTTACACACACACACACACACTAGGGATAGATAATACAGTTGTCTATCTTTTTGTATTTGAAAGCTATAGCTGCTAAAATCTATCCACTCATCACTATTTCAAGATTTCTTTATCACAATGTTCCCCCACTCTCAATGTTCAGTTTATTCCTATCTGACCAATTCCCTCTTCTTTAATTTGCTACAGTCGAGGTCATCCAGGGCATGAAGTCTAACTAGGATTTTGGTCTTCACAAAAGCCCCTGATAGTGGAGATAGGCTGGTCTGCGAGCACCTAGCAGGCCACGGCCCCTGGCCTCTACGTATAAATGTTGGGGCAGCACGGTGGCTTAGTGAGTAGCACTTGTGTCTCACAGCACTATTTCCGGACTAGACCTCATCTGTATGGAGTTTATAAGTTCTTCCTGTCTGGGTGGGTTTCCTCCGGGTTCTCCAGTTTCCTTCCACACTCCAAAAACATGCTGGTAGGTTAAATGACTGCTGAACAAATTAGCTCTAGTCTGTGTATGTATGTATGTATGTATGTATGTATGTATGTATGTATGTATGTATGTATGTGTTAGGGAACTTAGAATGTAGCTCCAATGGGGCAGGGACTGATGTGAATGTGAAATATTTTCTGTAAAGTGCTACGTAACCTGATGGCTCTATATAAAAACCTGTTAATAAATAATAATAAATGTTGTTTGTTAAATATATAGGGGCATTGGACTATTTCTATTCATATTTGTCTTGATAAACACAGTAAATGAATACGTAGAACATTTTTCCTGGAAACATTACATGGCTAGCATAATAGCAACTTTTTTCATTATAATAGGAAAAATCTAAGATTATAAAAGTAATAGTCTTAATGTACCAATGAGATTTAAAAAAATATTATTTTTTTTACTGGGCTACATTCGATTAAAGGAAATGTATGAATGTAAGAGGAATTAACTAGTAAAAGATATAAATATACAGATATTAAATAAGCCTCCATCCAGCTATTCTGCGTGTTTCTCTACAGCCATCTAATATTCTCCTCCATGTGTGTGTGTCTCTACAGCCATGCAATCTCTCCCCTCCTTGTGTGTGTGTCTACAGCCATCAAATCTCCCCCTCCATGTATGTGTGTCTCTTTACAGTCGTCCTTTCCTGCTTTCTTGTGTGTGTCTCTACGGCCATCTACTCTCTCATCTTCCTGTGTGTCTCCACAGTCATCCTTTCTGCCACTTCTTTGAGGACATTTGACCAGCCAGCCTTATAGCCCCTTGCTTTTGTGTGTCCAGTAAGCCTTATTGCCTTCTTCTGTGTGTTTGGTCAGCCTTATTGCTTCTCCTTCTGTGTCCAGCCTTATTGTCTCCTCTTTATGTGTGTACAGTAAGCCTTATTGCCCCCTACTTCTGTGTCCAGCCAACCTTATTGTCCCGCTCTTTTTTTGTGTCACCCCTTCTTCTGTTTGTCTACCTAGTCTTATTGCCCCCTCCTACTGTGTCCAGTCGACTTTTTGTCCACTACTGTTTGTACAACCACCCTTATTGCATCTCCTTCTGTATCCAGTCAGTCTTATACCCCCTCCTTATGTGTGTCCAACCAGCCTTATTGCCCCTTCCTCCTCAAGGGTTGTGACCAGCTAGAGGAGGGTACCATTTTTCAAAAGAAAAGGTGTAATAGAACACGAGGGCATGGATACAAACTGGAGGGTGGTAAATTTAAAGGAAATGTGCGGAAAAATTACTTCACTGAAAGGGTGATAGATAAATGGAATATTCTCCCATCTGAGGTGGTTGAGGCCAATACAGTAGAACAATTTAAACATGCTTGGGATACATATAAGGGTATCCTAAATTGAAACCCAACTTGAGGGTAAATAGGGTCTAGGGTCAGTATAGTTTTCAATAAACAAATGGGCAGACTAGATGGGCCATGTGGCTCTTATCTGCCGTCACTTTCTATGTTTCTATGTTCAGTCAGTCTTATTGCCCCCTCTTTATGTCCAGCCAGTCTAACTGCCATCTCTGTATGTGTTTTCATCCAGCATTATTACAGTGTTCATCATTATTTCATCATTATGTTCAGCATTATTACAGTTATTCAGTGTCCATTCAGTACGTAGACAGCGTAAAAAACCTGCTACTCATGCGTGGTAGGTTATTTCTTAAAAACATCACCTAAGAAGACGCAGCTTCTTAGGTGTGAACATGGTCCTCTGTCTCTGAACACTACTGACTATTTGCAAATAAATGACATAGGACCAAATCATATCCTTTAATAAAATCAATAATTATTCTGAGGTCATAGGCACTTAGATCATATGTATGACCATTAAGTATGTCTATATGTTTTTATGCTGCATGATGGGCTGCCTAGCTATTTCCTTTACTGAGGAGTAGGTGACCAGGTGTCCTCTGGGGCTAATAGACTCCCATAAGAGCCCTACTGCATTCTATGTTCCGCAGAAAATCATACCCTCTGCACTGCTATGCAATGGCTCTATTTCCAAATGCAAAGAAAGTAAAGGCTGATGTTTTATTGTCAAAAATTGGGAGTGTTCCAGAAAAACCAAGAGACATGAGGGAAATATAATCCTATCCTCAGAAACTGTTAAGAGTTAAGAGCAAAGCAGATAGAATATAAAGCATGATAAAAGCTTCCTCTGGTAAGCACACCGGCCTCCTCCAATCTAGAAAAGCAAATCCGAGTTTGTTTGTTTCAAAAATATTGAACTTCATGAACCTCAACAGCTTCAGCATATTCACTGAATTCACAGAACTGGTTGTGTGATAGTTAATACAGAACATTAGATCACATGAAAGATTGTTTGTCTTTATTATTAAATAACATTTAACTTACCACGTAAGGAAACTGTGACCTTTATAGAGCTTCTATTTGCTGCACTTTAATGGGAACATTATAAATGCCAGTAGAGACCGCAGAGCAAGGACAAGCTGAGACTCAAACAAATTAAACTTTGAGACAGCTGGCGGAGAGAGGACAATTGTTGTGTATCTCTGTACACATTGTCTGTTGTTATATTACTTTTCTATCACAAGCCTGACATTCAGGATGGTTAAGACGTATGTGTGGCCTTTTCCCCTACAAATTTAACCTTATAGTCATTTAATTGTGGGCTCTGACTGACCTGAGCCAAACTTGGCAACTGGAGAAGAAGAATGGATAGCCTTGTTTGCTTCAGAAGGTGCTCTATTTGTCTGGCATGATGCTTTAACAATTTCCAGCCTGAGTGTGTCCAGTAAGTTACACACAATTTCTCCTGCGAGTCTTTGTCTGTCTGTAGGTAGTTGGTGACAGGTCATTAAAAATGTAAAATAGCCCCAAAAGTAAAGGAACACAAAGCTTTGAAGATATATTTAACTTACTGTAATGCATGGAATGCAGGAAGGATTAAGGGTCTGATCTAGACCTCTGTGCATTTTCCATATGCACAGAGGTCTGTAAGTCCGCATCCATCAGCTTTAAACTAGCAGAAATTGTTTTTCATCCCTTTAATGAGACCCAATTTATGAACTAAAGTTTTGCCGCAGTTATATATTTCCAGGTGCAAAAATCACTGCTAAAACACCAATTTATAATAAAGGCTAGATCCAGAATTTCCCTTTTCAGTGCTTCTAGAGATCAGCTAAATAGAAGTGATATGTGAACTCAACCTAACTTCAGAATTTGAAAATATTAAGATTAATTACAATTAGAACTCGAGGAGAAATGGGAGACATAGTAACATAGTTGATGAGGTTGAAAAAAAAACACTATTCATCAAGTTCAACCTATTATGGATCTCCTGCGATCCCTATCTTATAATTAAAATTTATCCAGATGAAGCAACCTCTAATCTGAAAAATCCCTCCTGTCCCAAGTTGGCAGTCCTATTAGTCCCAGAATCCACTACTATCCTTCATTTTAATTAATGGTCCTGGTAACCCTGGATATCCCTTTTTGCTAAATATTTGTCTAACCCTTTCTTAAACATATTTGAATCATAAACTTACCGGGCAGTGAATTCCATATTTTTATTATCATGTTCTATACTACCATGGTCTAATTTCACACTAACTTCCCATAGACGCCAGTTAAATGAGTTTGACATGACCTATCCCTTACAAATCCATGTTGAGTCCCACTAATAATCTAAATATGCATCAAGTAATCTTGAATACTATCCCTTAATTTACCTTCCAGTGATTCCCTGATTGTGATCTCATTCCCTTTTACAACAACACTTTGCCAATGATCTGCTTTTCGCCAATCCCTTGGTACTGTGCCTGATGAAATTGAATCTAAAAAAAAGCGGTCTAGATATTTCTTTGTTTAGCTCCATAAGAACCCTTGGGTGTATGCCCTGAAGCTTTATTTACCTTCATTTTATTCAATTGTCTTTGGACAACTGAAATAATGGTACATTGGCATTTCTATTCAAGCAAATACTGAAGAAAAGAAAGTATTTAATACCTCTGCGTTTTTCTTATCATCGCTGATCAATCCACCCATCTCACTTCTTAGGGGCCCTATGTTGTTTTTTCTCATACTTTTTTCATTTATATGCAGTTTCTCTCCTTTAATTATTGTTAACCATAAATTAAATTAAATGTAACCATTTTAACCTCTTCAAAGAACAACTGGAATAGTATTTATTAAACGGACTGGAAAATAAGTGATAGTTGGTTAGACTTTTATTTCAACCTGCCACTGTTTGGCAAAACCTCTTTCAATGAAAGAAACGTTCCTCCTAATATACTGAAATAGAGCACATGCTGTTTCTATGCCTATCTAGCCTCATTGTTCTGATGATAATTTGCAAGTGTATAGCTTCAAAGACAATTCTTAATAAAAACTGATAAAGTATTTTATGCTAAGGACACATGTGGAAGAACATGTTAAAAGACTTGAATAGAAGCAAAAAAATGTTCAGGTTGTACAATAATCACTTATCTGATTCTTTTATCTGCATTGTTGTTTAATTGCACAGTAAGGACATTAAAGAGGTTCAGTTCCATAAGTGTGTTCACCCTTGTGGTATGTAATTATTAATTGTATAGTGCTTTAAAAAAAATCATGTTCTTTAACTCCTCCTTTCACTGAATGCATTTAAGTCAGAGGGTGAAATACAAGCATTTACAACACAGACTAACACAGATGAATTATCTGGTGTTCATATACCACGCAAAGCAAACCATAGATAAATATTCTGCTCTGTTTATCTGTGTCAAGATGATCATTGAATGCCTCAATGGTAGACAACTTTCTTAACCACTGTTAAAATCCCCACATTTAATTTAACCTTAATGGGTCCGATGCTTGTTTAATAACATTAGGGGACGTATGCAAGCCTCTTGCGTAAGTCTACTTTAATGCTACATCTGCGCATGTGCAAAGCAGATGTTATGCCACGGATCTCCTAGAATATGGAACTCGGTTCTGTATGCTAGGAGATTCATACAAGTGAAGTGCTGGGGGCGGTAGTAAGCAGTTACGCACGGATCTGCATTCGGACAGATACAGATCTGTGAGAAGAAGTTAAGCTAGGGTTCTGGACATGTAAGTTTCCAAGACAGTGCACTCCCCTCTTCTGTGTGAACTCTTAGATCTCTGTGCATATGGAAAACGCAGAGATCTGGATCAGACCCAATATTATGAAATTAAAAAACCAAATCCACACAATGGGCCTGATCTAGAACTATGCGTCGCAGCGAATTTACGCGTGGCTGAGACGTAAAATTTTTTGTACGCACTGCGCATGCGCACCATAGAAAATACGCACATTAACGTAGCGTAATTGTGAACGTATGGGCCATTCACTTATGTGTCACGTAAATACTTACGTGTGGGCGTGCCGATTTTACGTTAGTCCAAATTACGTGTGAAATACGTGAAGTAGGTGGGGGGTTGTATTTAAAGTGTACAGTATGGGCGTGCTTAGCTGTGTAAATTCGTTCAGCCCATACATACGTGTGCTTATGACTGCGGTTACGTTGGAAAAAGTTAACGTAGGGTTTGGAAAGCGTATCTTGACAAAATACCTCCGTGCAAGGGGTGTGCCGAGGGGAGTGTAACGAATTTACGCGCACGAAAATACGCTCTGCGAATAAACGTACGGCAAACGTAGTTCTGGATCTACCCCAATGTTGGAAATGTACACCAGAGCCGGAATACAGTGGCGCAGCCAGGTGGATTTCTGGTTGCCCAGAAACCCCCCCATTGAATTTTTTTTTTATTGGTAAAATGGGCAAAAAGGCAAAAATTTGAAAAAGGGGTGTGTCTTGGCGGGTGTCGTGAAAGGGCGTGGCTTCACAGGCATGTGGAGCAGATTGACATAGAGGAAGATGATAATGGCCTGTGCTGCAATAGGGAAGCAGGTGGGAGATGGTGAATGGCCACAACAAATTCAACAGTGCCACAAGCTCTGGTCCATTGTGTAATGTGCTCTACTATTGCTATTAGATGTGTACCTTCAAAATAAAACTACTATTTTAATGTGTGAAATAGGTCACTACACCTAAAACACCTAAAAAAAAAATAGCAAAAACAGGACTTGTTACAGCCAAAAACCAATGTAATTCCTTAAGGTAGAATTATTATTATTTTCAAACCTACATTATAAACTTCCTGCTTTCACAGAGAATGTTAATGGACGTCTTACATGTCTCGGCAGTCATATAGTACAATCATATTATGAGTATTGTCATTTTACATGTTTTATTTTTAATAGTGCCATAAAATTAAGTAGCTCTTTACAATTTCAAAAAGTCTTTCACATCAACCTCTGCCACATCACAGTCTAATGCCCTAACATACACACACTCACAGGCTAAGGGGAATTTTTGCCCCTTGCAGCATGACAGTGGGGGCGGGTTTGGAGCAGAGCTTGGATGGAATGGGGCGGAGCTTATTTGTCCTGTTTTTGGGCTCCAAAATGTTGGGAGTTATGCTAATATACCCCACATGTATTACACGCATTGGAAAACCACCTCTCAAAATCCTGCGTTTGCCACGGAATACCCCATGTAAAATTGAACTGTTAGCATAAATGTACTTTGGGAGTGTTCTTGAATCAACATTTATATATTTATATACACATTTGATCAGATCCAGAATTAAGTAATATAGGCATGATACATTCTCTTCATACGGAACATGTCTGCATTACAATACTGCACAGTACAGCTTGAACACATGGTAAAACAGGTGCTTGGTTAGGCCGTTATGCACCTGACTCATTTTCTGAGGGCTCGGAGATTTGGTAGGGTTACGGTAAGGTCCAGGGTACAGGTGTGATCACATCTCAGATGTACAGAACCAGTTGCAATCTCCGGTTAGAAAGTATGGCTTCCGAAAAAGGGATATTCAAAAGTTACTTTTCAAATGTCACTTTTTGAATGTTTGGCATACTCACCCGTTCACTTTTGGAAAGAACAGATCACTCTGCCGCACCTCCGCCGCTGCTCGCCGGACCGACAGGTGAGTAAAGTCTTTCTGCGGGGTTAGGGTCAGGCTGTAGGTGAGGGAGGGTTAGGGTCAGGCTGTAGGTGAGGGAGGGTTAGGGTCAGGCTGCAGGGGAGGGAGGGTTAAGGTCAGGCTGCAGGGGAGGGAGGGTTAGGGTCAGGCTGCAGGAGATGGTGGTTTACAGTAAGGCTGCAAGTTAGGGAGGGTTAGGGTCAGGCTTCCAGGAAGGAGGGTTAGGGTCAGGCTGCCAGGAAGGTTAGGGTAGTGAGAGGGGAGGGTAGGGACCTGAAAGCTCGGTGCTCCGTGGATCGATTGCAACACCTCCTCGAGGCATATGCAATTGAAATCCCAGCCAGTTGGCAACTCGCTGGGGAGGAATGGCTAATTCAAAAATTGTCCATTCGGACCAGAGCCCCACACCTGTACAGAATATAGGATCCCACTGCTGCAACAGAGGTGTTACGATCGCAGAGACTTTTGATTCTAATCCATTGAGTGAGTGCAATCACAAAGAGTAACAAATAATTGTGTGACATTCTCATTGTATATGTTTCTAATTTACAGAAGCCCTTAAAAATCCTGCTTTCTTTGAAAATTGGTTTGGGAGAACCGTCTTAATAGTTATTTTATCTATGATAACATTTTGTAATTTTTATTTTATTGTAATTCAATAGATCAAATGCATTTTCTACAAACATAACTTTAGAATCTACAGATGATGTATCAGTATTAACCCTGACAAGTTGTTCTTTGTCAATAAACTTAACTCTTTACATTAGCAGAGTGGTACATATAAAAGTGCAAATACTTATTATGATCTGTTTCCTGTTCAACCGATGACTGCATTCTAAATATGTTCTTTTGAAACCAACCAGATTTCTAAAGACATCTGTCATACACAGGTTATTCAGAATCTGTGTTACGGCATTTTTATTCTCATAAGCGACAGATATTTTTTGTGATATGTCATATGCAGAACTAGTCATAAATAACTGATCTCTTTTGTGCAGGAAAGCAGTAAGAAGGAAAGTAGATGTGAGTGATACACATAGGCCTCTGAACTTACAACAGGGGCATATGTAATTAAGCTTCTAAAGAGGAAATGTTGCTAATATATTTTAGACATCATTTGCAACATTTAATAGAATAATAGCTAGAATCTGATTAGTTTCTATTGGTAACATGTCTGCTTTTCCTTTTATTCTATAAGCTTAATCAAATATACCTATCAGTCTTATTTCTCTCAGGGGTCTACTTATTACTGTCCTAATACCTTAGATAAAAGTATGGCAAGAGTAAGAAAAGTTTCTATTTATAATTACTCTATCAATATTTTCAGTGGTCTATCATAATGATCATTAATGCTGTCCCTATAATCCATTTATGTAAATGTTTCTAGTTCTATAAATCTTATCAACTACATGACTGACAGTGGCTCCTGACAAATGCTTTAGCATAAGTTTTCATATACTCAGTACTTCGGCCAAGTGTTGGATGTAGTTGGGCATACACAGATAAGGTGTATATGTGTAATAAGTAATCTCAAAGAGAAAACAACTTTTAGGCACTTTGGTCCATGCCGATTCACTCCTCCAAACTGATTTCTCATCCACAAGGGTGTTAAATTAAACTAAAAGCAATAGAATTTGTCAGATATTATTAAAAACATAAGCGGTGACGGCAGATAAGAGCCAGATGGTTTTATTTAAAACTATACTGACAGTAGATACTATTTTACCCTCAATTTAGTTTGATATTTAGGCTTACTGTATAAGCCTCAACCACATCAGAAGGGAAGTTATTCCACTTATCAACCACTCTTTCAGTGAAGTTATCATTCTGCACATCTCCTCTAAACTCTACCTACCTAATGTATTTATGTTTTTCTGGAGATATGGCCTCCAGAACTAGTGAACACAGTATTATAGGTGAAGCTGTACCAATGATCTATAAAGGGACATTATTACTTCTCTCCTTTTGTGAATTTCCTTAAACAACCGAAGTCTGACTTGAGATTCCCAACATGCCCTCATACCCAAATAAAGACACAGACAACATTTTTTGGCTTTATAAAGGGGGCACAGATTTATTGAAATAGAATTGATGCAGACTATGTATTTGTTATAGAACCAAAGGTAGCACTGACAGCAGGTGGATAAACAGCCAAGTGAAAAGGTAAAGCACAAAGATGTCAGGCACCCCCTGACCTCAGTGCTCTGGAAGGTAATGATCAACGCGGGAGCGCTATCCCCTTTCATAGTGCGTACCCCGGTATAACCAGGTAGACAAACGGGGAGCAAGTCACTGGGCATAGCTTCCTGCTAAAGCATGTAGGGTGTGACTCCCCTATACCATAACTTATTGCCCTACTTAGAGCCAGATATTGTGCTGACAACCCCATCACTGCCGCCAACCTATGCCCTATCTGAAAATAAAATGACATGTTAGTAAATACAACTGAAGTGAGGGAGGGAAAGATTCCTGGCAAGAAGGTTGAACTCCATGTTGAACTCCATCCCTAATATACTCCCTTAACTCTTCCCCTTCACCCTGATAATAGTCCTCTTGATTGGCCTAATTTTTTAACCCTTCACTGCCTGTTGGTAATAGCAGCAGCCGGGTTTTTATCATTATTCATGCCTATTTGGCATTCACTTTCTTTCTCATTGCTTTTTCACGTTGCCTTTAAGTCACATTAAATAATGATTCCTAGTTCCCTTTCCTCCTCAATAGTTTCTAATATAGTGTTATTAATGATATAGGACCTGATTCACACTTAATAAATATACCTAAATATATGCATGCCGTATGTGTATCTTGCCGATTTTTTGCAAATTGCACATGTGCCATCCAGATGTTACGCACGGAAATCCGTTATGCACAGAGTTCAATTCCATAAGTAGGGAAATAAGAAAAGGGGTTGGGGGGAGGCTTTTAAATAGGGCAGTATGGGCTGGGTGGGGGAAGTATGTAAATAGGGCAGTATGGGCTGGGTGGAGGAGGCATGTAAATAGGGCAGTATGGGCTGGGTGGAGGAGGCATGTAAATAGGGCAGTATGGGCTGGGTGGAGGAGGCATGTAAATAAGGCAGTATGGGCTGGGTTTGCAAAGTTCGCACATACTTTAGCAGAATCCGCGCAAAGATACGCACAGAGAGTTAAGGTAGCCCTATGGACACTGAAGTCAGTAAAGATCCGTAAGAACGAGGGGAGTGCCATGGGAGTTGCCTTGCTAATTAGGTGCGTATTTTTGCGAATTTTCACATACTTATTTCCTTCTTATCTGTAAATCAGGCCCATAAGCTTTTGTATTTGCAAGTGCATGATTTAGCATTTTTAGCATTAAACTGCAGTTGACACACTCTTGACCATTCTAGTCTACCTAGATAATTACTCAGTTTGTGTAACTCTCCTGGTGTATCTACCCTGTCACAAA
The DNA here is from genome assembly GCA_011038615.1 of Limnodynastes dumerilii. Classification (NCBI taxonomy): domain Eukaryota; kingdom Metazoa; phylum Chordata; class Amphibia; order Anura; family Limnodynastidae; genus Limnodynastes; species Limnodynastes dumerilii. Next base: position 130,129 of record WWET01000426.1, read on the forward strand.
TCTTTCTGTCATCAACAAAAAGTCATATTTTTCCCTCAATACCACAGTCAATATGACCAATAAAGATATGAAATAATACTCATCCAAGTACAGATCCCTAGGGAACTCTACTGGTTACCTTACCATTTCCAGAAAAGATTCCATTTACTACAACCCTCTGTTGACTATCCTGTAACCAAAATCATATTCATGCAACTGTCTTGTGCACTGTGCCTAAAGCCTTACTGAAATCTAGATAAGCTATAGCTACAGTGGGGGACCATCATTGTTTTTTCTTTTCAGGAAACTAATTTATTAAAATAACCAAACTAAAAGTTAAAAGCTGGCTTTAATATTTTAGTATGTACACATGAGGTAAAGTTCTTGTAGGACCTGAACAATGCAAGCTTGGTTTTGGTGTGGCTAATTATGAAGGTCTAATGGACATAGTTTTACCACAAAGGTTCAGCCACAATAATATATTACAAAAAATATATGGAATTATATGTTCAGATTTACTTATTTTATTTCTTCATTATCATTCAAGTCTTTTTCTCCTTCAGCTTCTTCTTCTTCTGCTTCTTCTCCCTCTCCTACCTCTCCTCTTTCTCCTCTACCTTTTCTTCTTCTCTCTTCTCCACATATTCTTCTTCCTCCTCCACAAAAGTAATATTGGCAACCCTCCTGCAATACCCAAAATAATATATTAGATTGGCTTCCTATTCTGGAATCCTTGTAGATTATGAGTCAGAGCAGTGCTATATAATCCTTTTATAATCCTTTGTATTGTTGATGTCTCTATTGTCGATTTCTGTAGGACAATCATTAAATATGTGAATACATGAAAAGGAGACAAAAGCCTTTTTAGGTATATAAAGTAAAGGCGAAAAACTAAAGCTGGTATAGTAAGGTTTAAAACGGAGAGTGGGAGTCTTTTTGAGGGTGATAGGGCTCTTTCAATTGTGAATATTTCTGTTCAATATTCACAAGGGAAAGAGAGGGGAAGGGACTACTTATAGATTGGAAGGCTATAAATACAAAGGAGGCAATAACTACCACTTTCACTAAGGAGCAGATATTATATGAACTTTCAAGGCTGAAAGTGGAAAAATCATTGGGGCCAGACAGGATACATCCTAAGATACTAAAAGTGCATAGAGGGGTGCTGGCAAAACCATTAACTGAATTATTCCACTAATAATTGGGTGATTCCAGCGGACTGGAAAACAGAATATATAGAACAAGTCCCCCACCCATTGAAAAAAATTCCCTAAAAAATGGAAAACTCAAAAATGGGATGTGGCTCTGTGGGTGCTGTGAAAAAGGGCATGGCTGACATAGAGGAGGCAGAGGAAGATGGTCCTGGCCTGCACTGCAATAGGGAAGCAAGTGGGTATGGTGAATAGGTCACAACGAATATGCACTGACATAAACCCTGGTTCATTGTATAAAGTGCTCTTCTCATAAAATGTAACATAGTATAAAATATGTGGGGTATATTATGGGTCTTAGAATAGCACACTAATTTAAAGAACATGTGGGGTATATTGTAGATCTGATAATGACACATACTATAATATATATTGCGTATATAAGGGGTCTGGGAATGACACATACTATAATATAATGGAATGTATTAGGGGTCTGGTAATGGCATATACTATAATATAAATTGTATATATTAGGAATCTGTGCATGTTACATACTATAATATAAATAGGATATAATAGGGGTCTGTAAATGGCATACTACTGTATATACTGTATAAAGTGTGCCATTCACAAAACCTAATATAAACCACATATATTATAGTATGTGCCATGCATTGGAAACCCCCCTTTCAAAATCCTGTGTTTACCACATAAAAGTGGAAGTAGGGAAGAAGCGGCCAACTACCAACCAGTGAGCCTCACATCAGTATTAGGAAAATTGATGGAAACACTTTTAAAGTAACAAATTGTACAGTATCTTAAATCCAGTAACTTGCAGGATCCCAAGAAGCATTGATTCACTGGTGGAAGATCATGTCAAACAAATAATATTGAGTTTTTTGACTGCGATACTATAGTATTATATAGAGGGGGAGTCGTAGATTTTAATAAGACTTTTGACATGTGCCACATCGTAGACTGTTATATAAGCTGGAAACTTTGGGATTGGATTTAAGGATTGCTTGGATACGAACTTGGACAACAGACAGTTGTAGTAAATGGAATCCCTTCTGGGGATGATAAGGTAATCAGTGGGTTCCCAGTGTTCTGTTCTTGGTCCAGTTCTATTTAATATGTTTATTGGTAATATTGCCTGTCGTATCAATGAGAAAATATGCCTTTTTGCAGATGACATATAGATATGTAACAGGATAGACATGCCAGGAGGTGTACACAAAAAGAGACGTGATCTAGGAAGACTGGAGGAATGGTCAGGAGCGTGGCAGCTTAATGGCAAAAAACACAAAATCATACACTTGAAGTGCAAAAACCCAAAAGCTCAATATATAATTAATGGCACTACATTAGAAACTACTGAGGAGGAAAAGGATCTAAGAGTCATTGGGCCAGATCCAGAGCTATGCTGGGCCACTGTCCGTAAGTATGGCCAGCGTAGTCTGGTGCACTCCCCCTGACACTCCCCCTGTCTGAGCATAGTTACACTCAGTTACGCCGGCTAAAGGCTACCCTAACTTTAGCTGGCGTAACCGAATGTAATTACGCTCAGACAAGAGCATAATCAGTGAAACCCTGCCCTCCCTTACTAATTTCCCTCCCTTCCCCCGCCTACCTTCCTTCTGTAGTTACGGTGCAGCACGCCCCTTCGTCCGTAACTACCTTGTAGTTACGGATGCCCGATTCAGGGAACATCAGCCCGGCGCATGCACAGAAGGGCATATATTCCGTTCTTACGCATGCGGCCGCTGTAACTGTGGTGGCGGCCGTAGCTCTGGATCTGGCCCATTATTTCATTTGACTGAAAGGTAGCCAATCAATGTAACAGAGCAATGAGAAAGGCAATGCAGATGCTTGGTTGCATAGGGAGAGGAATTAGTAGTAGAAGGAGAGAGGTAGTGATGCCCCTTTATAGATCATTGGTACGCCCTCACCTAGAATACTGTGTTCAGTTCTGGAGGCCATATCTCCAGAAAGACATAAATACATTAGAGATTGTGCAAAGAAGAGCAACTAAAATGGTCCATGGCCTGTGTCACAAAACATACCAAGAAAGGCTAGAGGAACTAAACATGTATAGCTTGAAGCAGAGAAGGGAGAGGGGGGTCATGATAGCAGATTTAAAAAATATCAAGGGTTTTGACCAGCTAGAGGAAGGTGTCATTTTTCAGAGGAAGAGGTGTAATAGAACATGAGGGCATGAATATTAACTGGAGGGTAGTAGATTCAGAGGAAATGTGCTATTGGGATTGCTATTGGGAACAGAATCCTATTTTCCTATTCTCAATAGCTACATGCGGCAGCAATTGCGGTGGGTAATAGGTTAGGGTTAGGATGTGGTGAGTATAAGATTAGGGTTAGAGTTTAAGGGGAAGGTTAGGGTTAGGCTGCAGGGCATTGAGGGTTAGGGATGAAGAAAGGGAAGGTTAGGGTTAGGCTGCGGTAAATGAAGAGTAAGGGTTAGGAAAGGGTTAAGGATACGGTTAGCTAAAAACACTTACTCCAGGAGTCGCATCACTGATGCTTTCTACAATGGAGACTGCCGGTCTTTCCGATAAAAAGAGCATCATACCAGCTAACCACATCCAACAATATGATTAGTTACATTATGTCATATATTTATTATGTTAGCCTACAAGTTTGTGGTTCACTCAACATAACCAGTTGCTTTGAAATATTTTCAGTGTGAGTTTCTTCATTACTTACTGGCTCTTTAGAATACTCAAAGACACGCATTCACCATGTAGCATTTTCATTTTCGGCTAACAATTTGAATTTTTTGCCAGGTGGCTCAGGCTCATTAATATTTCAATCTACTGAATCACTGTTTGCATCATCTTCCCCTGCCTCAGATAAAAAGTGAAAGTAAACACATTTCCTGGCATTGAATATCAGTATCTGACAAATATGTCCAAAATAACCAAATCAATAGTCCCGTTGGGTAGAAAACTACTTACTGATTTTTAGATGTAGATAACACAAGTATGGTGCACGTGAGGTGAAAAATTATTACTTATGTGGTGACTGCTATCTTTAGACATCCTGACAAAGGAATATTTTATATATATATTCTTTGAAATATGTTTTTACTTTTTAAAAATACAATTTTTGTAGGATTACAGTTAGCTTCAAATAAAGGTGCTAAAAAGGGCCGGATTCCCAACCCTTTGCTTATTCTATATACATCCTTAATTTCCCGATACTAGCTACTACCCATGCGTAGTAACTATTTTACGCAATCTACGTATCATTTCGTTACGTATATTGTGTATATGCGGTCTTTAAATCATATGTAGAACAAGTACGGTGTTGTGAATCTGGCCCAGAATGAGGACACAATAGTGTGGTGGTGACAGCTGGATACTTATTACAATCAGTTTAAAAATATGTTTATTAGAAACAAATAGTTTACATTCTCATATATTGCACCCATAAGATTCTTTACTTTCTCAGGACCAGATTCACACTTAATAACATACCTAAAAAAACGCATGCCATGTGCACATCTTGGCGTTTTTTTTGTAATTTGCACGTGCGTCATCCAGGTATCACGCACGGAAACCAGTTACCCACGAGTTCAACTCCGTGCCTAATGAGAACCATAAGAAGGGGAGTGCCACTACTTCGTAAGTAGGAAGTTAAGAAAAGTGGGTGGGGGGAAGCTTTTATATAGGGCAGTATGGGCTGGGTTTGTTTTGTTCCATACGGAAGAATGTCCATGAAAGGCACCGGCATTGAAGTTATGCATGGCTAAATTCTGCCGTACAGGCGGGGTTAGCCATACTAATTAATTAGGTTCCGGGGGTGGGGAGAGAGGTAGGGTTTTGGACACTTAAGTGTTCAGAACTTTGTAAGAAGGAGGCGTGCACTGCCCTCCTCCATGCTGAATTACAGATCTCCGTGCGTAAGTAAGTTCCACGAAGATCTGAATCAGGTCCAAAGAGTTTAGGTAGCCCTATAGATGTGGAAGTCAGTAGAGATCCGAAAGAATGAGGGGCGTGACATGGTAGTGCACTTGCCACTTAGGTGCGTATATCTGCAAATCCGTGAGTACTTATTTCATTCTTAAGTGTGGATCAGGCTATCGACTACAAGGCAAGCTAAGAGTCTAACAACTGAAAAGACATAGTTTGCCTACTTTGGTCTACAATACTCAGCAATCACTAGAATAAAAAAGGAGAGTGACTAGAAGAAATGACCTGTAGGCACATATACTGTAGATAAACAAAAGAAAAAGTAACATGAGTTATTGTGTGCATATTTATAGAAAGTAGTACGCAGTAGTCTTCTGCTACTTTTATACTCTGTCACATAAACTGGGCATTTGCTCAGAAACCTGTCAGCTTAGTATAACATGAGAGGTTTTCATCATTCACCCATTAATATGCTGCCCTCGCCACACACTCAGCCCTAATATCCAAAATGGAAAGTGTTAAAATTGAGACTCCCCTGACATAGAAAAAGGATATAGAGATGAAAGAGTAATCAATCTCTCATAAATTATATACAGCAGTGGATAAATTATATATTAAAAGCTGCAGTAAAATGATCGGGAGGAATGATAATTTATTCTCCTGAATTCTATCAGATTAAATCCTTGGAAAGATCAAACAAAAAGTTATAAAATAGGAATTAAAGGTAATAAAGGCTCCTTGACATGAGATAATACTGTGAGATGTAATGTATAATTAAGAGCTCCGGGGTTAACGTTAACACTTTCCAGGAGCTATGTCTTCCCCTCATTCATTTTGTTATTAAGTGGGGGTCAATGTTACTGGTGGCTGGGATGAGCAATAACACAAAAGAGATTATAAGAAACCAGTTTTTAATTCATCTAATTACTATACTAAATTTGCATAACATATCTTTGCCTTTGTATGGTTATTACAATCTTTGTCTTCTCTGTATTTAAAATTGCAGATTCCCTATGCTTTGAAAACAAATCAAGTGATTGTAGAAACAAAAGATTTTAAAGGCACTAGAATCTTTTTAGTAATAATGTAGCAATGTCACAAAATGCAATAATAAATTCACTTACCCACTGATACCTCCACTCCAGGATACATGCTTTCTTGGGTCCTGGTCACACATTTCTAAGAGGCAAACCTGTTACTTACTTCTATTCGGCTAGTGTTAGGGTCTGTCAGCACATGGGTGCCACCATATTGCTTCTAACTTGCTCTGCCCTATTAAAACCTAGCATTCCCAACCACCTGACTCCAACCAGCAATAACTTCATAATCCACCGTATTTAAACCCTCACCACAATCTCCTCATTGTCAGTACAATGTGTGTCCTGTGTGTATTTCTGACTCTGCATTTCTGTTACTCTTGGGGCTAAATTTACTAAACTGCAGAAAAGTTGAGATGTTGCCCATAGCAACCAATGAGATTATAGCTCTCACTTTCCTATTACATAAAAGAGAATATCAGCTAGAAACTGATTGGTTGCTATGGGTAACATATTTACTTTTCTTTTTCTGCAGTTTAGTGTCTTTCACTTCTAGATCTAGAATTATGCTATTATTGCTCCCGGCAGGAGGGGACAGAGAAATGGGAGATATTCCCCTAGGGAAAAGGTCCTGATATCGACGCTACACACCTTTCCTGCTGGGACCATTAATCCTGGCAGAAGAAGAAGGCCTTTGTTTAGTGAAGTTAGCTGACTGCCTCTGCATAAATTTTGTCTATTTGTGTCCAATATTGTTATGCATGACATAACATCAAATAATTGTTACCAAACGTTCCTTGTATAATCATTGGCCGTTTGAAAAATTCATCCTGACTACTCACAACAGCAATTTTTTGCCTAATTAGCTGATAACTGGATTGGGCTGATAATCGCTGTAGTGTATGACCAGCTTTAGTGATCTCCTGTGTGTACAGTCATCCAGCTTGCTTATCCAGTTCTGCAACCTGTACTATCATCTGCAAGTTCAGGCCTAATTATCCAACTCTGCAGTGTGTGCAATCATCTGCAGAACCCAGCCTGCTTATTCAATCCTGCAGCCTGTGCAGTCATCTCCAAGCTCCAGCTTGCTTAATTAACTCTACACTCTGTACAATCATTTGCAAAATTCACTCTGTTTAAACAACTCAGCAGTCAGCACAATCTGCTACAGGAATCTGCCTATACATCCTTCAGCAAATTGTCAATCTGAGTTATTGTTGTCTGCAGTTATCATCTTGAACAAACTACCTGCAGCCATCAACCTCTGATATCTGATTCAACAACCAATCTGAGCTATTTCATAGTTGCCTCTACCGTAATGTCCAGGAGACGCCCGAAATTCAGGCAGTTTTCCCAGTATCTCCGGAGAACCCGCAATTCTCCCGCAAGAGACTTGAGGCTCGTGGTTTCCATGAAACCACGGCCTCAAGTCCTATCCCCTTGCCTGACAACACTGGTTTACTAGTGTTGCTAATGACAGGGAGGGACTTGATGTCGCAAATTGCCTCAGCAAGCCCCACCCCCATCCCTATGAAACCCCAAAAGGGTAATTGATAGTCAAGGTGCGGGGCTTAATAACGTTAGTTGCATAAACTGCGCCATTAAGCCCCGTCCCCTGCATGCATCTATGGCTTCCCTCCGGGAGATCCCGGAGGGAAGCTTTTAAAAGTCAGCAATACTGAGCTATTTACTGCAGTTTACAGCCTGAACATATATCTGCAACTATTAACTTCTCTTATCATCTACAACTAACATTTTGAGCTACTATGTGCAATGACCTACCTATATTATTATTCATATCTATCAAACTCTGCCATCAGAGACTGGTCAGATCCAGGTTTCTTGTGCATCTCCGCATATTCTTCTGTGACCAAGGTCAGCTATTTTACACGTGTGATCTCTGTTTCTCCTTGTGATCACTGCTCCTATCCTATGTTTAGCCTCCTATGGACTCCAAACACAGAAAGGCTCCTAGTTTCCAGTATCAAAACTCAAACATACAAAACATATCTTATTATCAATAACTAAGGACCGGATTCAGATTTAAGAAGCTTTTCCGTGCGTTCGTAATAGATCCGTACGTTAATACAAAATAAGTACGTTTTGCAAAAGTAACGAATTTCAGAACACTTCCGTGTTGTGAAAGCAACCTTATCGTTAGCGCACGAATATGTGATGGAAGTGAAATGTTCGCAAATACAACCGCACATCTACATTACCCCGCCCATTTTTTGTTATTTACATTTGCTATTTACATACGCCTACTTAATAATAATGCGTCCAACCTTTTATGTTCGCATGCATTTTTTTGGTCATACGGAATTTTCTTACGCATCATTCCAATTACGCTTCGTATCTGCATGGTCTGCACATGTGAACTAAATAGAAATCACCCCATTTACGCATTTTGCGTGCGGAAATTACCAGACGTTGTTAATTCTGAATACGGTCCTAAATGAGAAAGCACATAAAAACTCCAGCTGAGTAAATTATACATAGATCGACCAAACAAAGAAAGGGCCAGATTGGGGACAATACATAAAACGAACTTCACAAAAACGAAATCAAAGTTGTTATAACTACATGAGATAAGCATTTGTAAATAACATCTATGTCTTAAATCTTGCCATTATATTTAAAGACCAGTGTTGTTAACTATCTCTCCACTTGGTGTGTTTATACATAGTCGGATGTCCAATCTGCTTGTGGTCTTTGGACTTCACTGTGTGAGCCATGGACATTAGCACTCTCTGCCATGATTGTATAGGTAAGCCTCAGCTAAAGCACTTTACAATATATCATGCTGAATGGTAGCTATACTATAGTGGGTAGGTGTAATAGCCTGCTAAGGTTTTGGCTACTGACAATTTTTAAGATTTATTCTTCCAAAGACTAAGAGCTAAGAGATGACACTCTGCCAGAGATCTGTTATGAAACTCTTACCCTGGACTTATTTCATCCTTGTGTGGAGCTCCTATTGTGTGCCATGCTTTGTGGACTTGCATATGTTGGGTAATAAACCTGTTTGAGTTCCATATTCTCCATGTCTGAGTGATCTGAAGAACCTGTATCCTCACAAAGACAAGCTCTATTAAAAGCACTGTTATACACAGAGCTGAAGGCAAGTGATATCAGCTGCATGGGTGAGGTGGAACAGCCTGCCAGGGATTCGAATACATACAATCCTAAATTCTATTCTCCTAAGGACTAGCTCCAGTAAAAATCAGACAGCTGTGAGCATGAGGAGATGAAATAGTCAGCCAGAGATTCAACTTTATATATCTTGTAAAAGCTACTCTCCTAAACCGTTCCCAAAGTGTAAATTATGGGATAGATCTGGATTACATTCATCTGTGAGTATGTGACTGTTCGTTGACACTGGATTGTAACTCAAAGGTGTACCTGTAGCTCTCTAAATGGTGTTGTCATGTACTGCACTCAACGCAGTCTGAAAATGGCCCAGAGGCACAGAAACTAACCGCAAGCCTGGTGATTACCATAGCCCCTGATGGTGGGGATGGACTTAGTTGCAGGTGAGTGGCAGGTCGCTACGCTCTGGACAAGAACACAGATGCCAAGATGGTGGACGGGATCCAGGGATTGCAGGAGTAGTGCAGATAGGTAGCATAGGAAAGACTACCTGAAGTGAATACTGCAGAGAGCAGCTGGACACTGGAAGTGCACACACAGGAGACACAGGCAGGAACCAGGTACTCAGGAATACAGGAACTAGGGACAGGATAACTGGGACTGAGGACTAGAGACAGGACCTGAAACCAGGGAGAAAGAACACATGAGAGGACTTAAGGACACAATATCAGCAGACAAGGATTCCTGTTGCTCTGGCAGGAGATAATGTCAGTGAGGGATTTAAATAGGGCAGCTGATGAGTGAGCTCCAGCAAGGGAATGAGTCACACCTGTGGGATGACTGCAGCAGAGAGTGGAAACCAGGAAGTGCAGGGAACTTAAAAAAAGGTAATGTGATCAGAAAAGGTAAACAAAAGACATAAAGTGCAGTGAAAAGTACTGTGATCATGATAGGTGCACAGTAAGAACTGTGAGGGTGGTAAATATAGCTCGGCTCGGATAAAGCTTACTTTGCCATGATGCTCATTTTGGGTTAGCTAGATTGCAGCCCATTAGTAAATTATTAAAACATTCTTTATTTACCATTTAGCAGCTGCTGGCTTCCTGTTTTGAAATTCTATACAAGTAATGTTTTAACCAATGAATTTTAATAATTGTTTAATAAAATTGATCTATATTTCTGATAAGCGCTCTTGACTGTTTTTCTATATAATATATGTATAAAGCTAAATCACACCACATGGATAGAAGGTGCATAGCTTAGCAAAAATTCTACTGTACATTTCTATCATATCCTGTTAAATTTGGAAGTATGGCATGTGTAGAGCAGCAGGTGATAACAGCTTACTGTTAAACTTAATTATCTGCTCACAATTCAACAAAGTATTGGTATAATTAAGACTGAGAACAGAGCTTGATAATCGGAAAAGTGGAGGAGGTTGAATCTGCTGATATTGCATGTATAGCTCCTCATACACTGAGAGACAGACTGGGGATAGGGTAACTAGCTGTATCAGAGACAAGGCTAGGACAGTCTGTACACTGTCCACTATCATCCAGTAAAAACAGCAAACATCTAAGTGTATGTAATTCCCATATATTCCTGTTCTTTAAAGAGGATAATCATAAATGTGTAATTCCTTGCAGCTGACAGAAAGGGTCACCGAAAGCCTGCTAAATGTGCGTTGTATTTTACTCTTGTAGTGAAAAGACTCATGCCTGTTTAATCACTGACAATCTAGCAATTTTTGCTGCTTTGAGTTACTTAACATAATAAGGTATGATTCACTGTATTCCTGTGTATGCTTGACTTTCTGGTCAGCAAAGGTGATGTCTTACAGACTTTTTTTATGCACAAAGCAAATTGCTGTTGCAGCGACTTATAGAAATTGTTCCCCTTTTATTCCTATTTTCCCATAAAAATATATAACAGGATCCAGATTTGATACGAAGAGGAAATCAGGTGGAAAGTTACACCTGGGCAAATAATGTTGAATTTCAGAGGGAGGAAAATACTTCCCCTGGTCATCCAACATGGTTTTGCCCAGGTGTAAATTTTTGCCTGTTTTCCTCCTATTATCAAAATATTGATCCAGATCATAGTTATTAACAATAAGTAAAATATCAAAAATATAAGAAAAAAAAAGAACATTGTTATATTTCAATTTCTTTTACATTTTATATTGTTTATTTTGTATTTCACACATTGGGGTAGATCCAGAGCTATGCTCCTAATATGTTTCCTAGTGAAGCGTATTTACGCAAGCGTACCTTCTAAGCTTTCCCTTAGGCACTGCCCTTGCATGCACGTACTTTGGACGTTTTACACTTTCCAAACCCTACCTTAACTTTTGTCAGCGTAACCGCTCACGTACTTAGAGCCCTCGCGTAGTTACGCCACTAAGCACGCCCACACTGTACGATTTAAATGCCTCACCCCGCCTTCAAAGCATAATTATGGGAGAGGTATGTTTGGCACGCCCAAACGTAAGGAGATACGCTACTGATACGTGAAAGGCCCTTGCGCTATGAGTTACGTGGCATAACATCTGCCCCGCGCATGCAAAGTAAGTAGCAAGCGCCAAGTGTATATTCACTCGCAGACGTTGTTCTGGATCTGCCCCATTGTACATGAAATTACTATCATTTTTTAGGAAACAATTATGTAGTTTGTATGTATGTATTGTATGTATAGTCTAACCAAGTTATATAGTTAAGTATTTAGGAAAAGAACATTTAAGGTATTATAGAATTACTTAGCTTTCGACAATATATTTTTACCAGGAACTGGTCAAATGTCATTTAATTTATCCCATTAATTCCATATAATGGATAGGGATCTCCCATTTCTTGTATCAACAAGTATCATTCAGTATTTTTAAGGCAATTGAGTATTTGTGTTTTGACTTGTAAGAGGAGGGAGTCTATATACTTCTACCAAATATCAAATAACTTTAGTACCTTGTTTGACTTGTACCATAGCTAATTTGTCTAGGAATAATGAAATGGGGGAGGGGGGTATCGGTGTTCAGTCATTAAAATAGTTTTGTCTTATCGACAGCTTTAATGGCTAGTGAAAGATGATTGGAGGAGGACTTCAGAATGGCCCATTTTAAGGTTAGCGGAGTTTATTAAATAAACGGTATTCAGAGTATATAAAAAAGAGGGAAGCATATACCGCACTGAAATTCATAACCTCTGCATATGGATATCTATGTATTCAATGACATTTATATACATATATGGTCCATGTGTAACCATGTGGCAAAAAAGTTTTTACTAGAATGAGGTTCAAGATAGAGCTTCAGATTAAAAAAAAAGAGCCACATTTATATAGTGCACACTGATAGCAGATTCAATTTTTTTTATTTTATTGTGAACGTTTAAAAATAATTATACAATCATGTTATGCCAGTGAATATTATTTACAATAATTTAAGAAAAAAGTTAAACTACTTGAATTAACAGGTAAACACATGCACCCCTACACCAAACTCTGTCATCAGTCCAAAAAATCATGAAAATATAATGAGACAATTCCCATATGTAGCAGTATATAATAGCACCTTTGAAAAAGCCCTTTGTCCGGCGAAAGGTGCGGCAGAAACTTCATGGGTGTTACTGCAGTACAGAGTTCAAAATGATTCCTTCAATTTGCTTCTTATTTAGTAGCTAAGTATGCCTGGAATTTCTTTATTTGCCTGAAACTATGTCTTTCAATAATATGAGGATCGTCTCTGTGTTTTTCTGAAGCGCCTGATTTCCACCTACTACACTCATTAGATCGAGGGTGGGTAAGATATGAGCCCGGCAAGGGTGAAGCATGGCCGTGAGGCTGTTAGTTGTTCAATAGGGCTAGCTCCCTTCTCTGTAGATTAGAGTAGTGGAATTCAGTCCATTTGCACTTTAACCATAAAATTTGTTCAGAAATTTTCGCCCCTTATTGTTGTCTGCTTAATGTTTTGTCTTATGGTGCTTTTTATCAATTTATATCACTTTGTAATTGATGTGTATCAATTTGTTTCTAATTTTGTTTCAAACTTGTTATTGCCCTATGTGTTGTTCATCTGCCACCTACCGGTAACTTTTTTAAAGAGGATTAATTAAATATAACTTTTTTATGAAATTTTGTTACCCGGTCTCTCCAAGTACTGTTTAAGTGTGCGTTTCAAATTATTAATTTTGTGTACTTTACCATTTTTTGGTAAGGTGTATTTTTTTTTATATATTTGATTCTCCAAAATCATGTAAACTGCACCTCTCCCACTGTTGTCATGCTATAGAAGATACATGTAAGTACCCTATTCCGACCCTATTGGCTGGAAAACAATAAAGAAAAATAAAAAAAAACACCTGCCCTTTAAAGAAAAATGTCCATGAACAAAAACCTAGCTGATAGTGGGTTAACAAATTTGGCACAAAAGCCTGCAATAATTTATCCATAATTTTAAAGTCTGTTTTGAGCAAATTAAGGGGTCTCTCGGATAACACGTCTCTGTTGGACTTAGGTATTGAATAGTGTAAGCCACTTTAAATTCTAGTAATTTTCCTGTTTAATATTCTTTAAACTCAGATTCAGTTAAGTACCAAGGAAATCTCCACCACATTATAATTTAGTTGAACCTAGATGACTAGATGATGGAGAAATAGTAAGACAGGAGCATATTCCAATATCATTTGTGGTTTTTTAGTTATATTCTATATGGGAGATGGAGAGATGCACCACAGATTGGAACAAAAGTTTTGTCTGTTGGGTTCAGGAGACACCAAAGTTCAGTGAAAGCATTTTTACTCTAAGCACTAACCATCCCCTCATTGAAGCCTTACTCTAATCATCCCCCCACCACAGCCTTACTTTAAATTTCTCCTAGCAGCATCATAACCAAACCTAACCCTAAATTGTACATGCCCATGTCACATCAAGATGGAGTTGAGCGCAGAAGTGTCCAGAAAGCATCCTCATAGACGGCTGAAGTGTCAAACAGGCATCTCTGTTGAGTTCAGAATCATCAATCCAGTGTCATTGTTGATCCAGTGTTTAGCAATCCAACGTTGTTGAGCTCCCATCCATTGAGCAGGTAAATATAGAATATTAGACCATAATTTTAATGATATTAACATGTCCCTTCACCAAATTCACCAAATTTGCAGGGATTGAATGAGGTCCTTTGAATAACCTGATCTCTCTTCCAGAGCATTTATATTAGAGGCGTTAGAATTAATCTTCATGATGGCAGCATCACATGTAGATTGGATATATTTAACTTTTTTTTATCAATGTGTATAATTTAAAATTTTCTAATTATTTCTAATTAAATTTTCCATGGCTATCAAAACCATCTGAGATAACTGAGACTGAGAACTGTTGGTTGGCCCAGGAATTTTTCTATCACAAACAAACAGTCAAAAGGAAGGTCTCTCTCTCTCTCTCTCTCTCTCTCTCTCTCTCTCTCTCTCTCCCTCTCACTCTCTCTCTCTCTCTCTCCACACACATCTGCTTGTACAGTTAGTGTACAGTCACTACACTACTACTCTCTCCCTCTCTCTCTCTCTCTCTCTCTCTCTCTTTCTCTCTCTCTTACTCCATTCCCCCCTCTTTTTCCTTTCTAGTAGATTTAGTACTGACGTTTAGCTAAGCTAAAATGCGGCCATTTGGATGTGCCGCCAACTGGAAGTCCCACTTCCCACTTCCAATATGAATTTATTAGTTGTATCTATAATATATAGCACAAAAAATGTATAATTGCTATCTCTTTTTAGGACTGCTGTTGTGATTTTGTTTATTTTCACAGTTGTTTCCCCTTTGTTAATATCAGTGTCCAGTATCTTTGCACAATGCCATAAACAATAGGTGCAGAATATTTACAGAGTATTTTAATTTAATATTAAAAATGTTAAACTAAATCTAGTTGGAAAGAGGTGGGTTAAAATATAGATTTTTCTTGCTGCTATCTATCTATCTATCTATCTATCTATCTATCTATCTGTCTGTCTGTCTGTCTGTCTGTCTGTCTGTCTGTCTGTCTGTCTGTCTGTCAGTCTATCTATCTATCTATCTATTGATTCACAGCCAATTTTCTTATATCCTATTAATTATTTTAATATATCTGCATTTAGGTACGCAGTCGTACTACAAGTTTCAGCATGCTCTTAAACTCAAAGATTTATTAATCAACCAAATATGGAGAGCTACAGATTGCAAAATTTCCTTATTTTGCTCTATAGGGAGAGACACAAGGAAGACATTCCTGTATAAAATATGTTTGCGGAAGGTGTTGACACTGATCTGTTACTTTGTGTTATAGCCAATTAAAGCTGCCTAATAAAAACATTTGAATATTAACTCTAGGAAATGCTCTTGTAATGGTCCCTTTGTGTTATGGTTACTTATAAAATTCCAATAGATTAAATGTACCCATCCAAATAGGAACATGTGGAAAGCCGCACTGATCTGGAGCAAGAATTTTCTTGCCAGTAATTAAGCAATAATCACAGATGGTAAAGTCTATAACTGGTGCTATATGAACTTCCCAGAGGTGATAATCACTGTTATAAATCCTCACGCTCCAAACACAGTAACAAAACATTTCCCATGTCTTTAGACTGAGACACACAGGCTGTTTTCTATTGTTCTAGTCAGAATTGATCTCAGAATTTCATCTGAATAAATATGTATATAAAAAGACAACATAGAAAGTTATCCTGAGACTTCATTGCTTTGGTTATTAAGTTTCAGTTTATGCTGACATTATTGTTTAAATATTACTCTTTATGCAGTCAACTCAGAGAATTTCCCCCTTTGTCAGTTAAGATGACACTGGCTCATCTTTTAGCCTAGCTGAACTAATGAAATCATTTGAATTTATTTTATTGATAGTGTCAGAGTTAACAGATTGACACAATGGCCCTGATTCAGGGCTGCGTTTCCATCTTTTTTTCAGACAGAAGTGCAGCCAAAATGAGCACTGCGCATGCTTACAATGGGAGTGAGCACAGAAAGACGGACGCAAGTCTGCCCATCCGTCTGTGTCCGCTTTAAGTGTGAAACCCTAATCCCTCCCGCCCCCCGCCGCAGCCTATTTCTAAGTTTCCCCCCCTGCAGACTAACTCTAAGTCCCTGGAGAGGGTTACTCACCTCTATGGTGGTCCGGCGGGAGCGCTTCTGAAAGGGAATCGCATACTCACCCATTCCTAAAAAAAAAATTCTACAATGGTTGTCATTCAACATAGAGACAGCCAAAAAGCAAATTTCGTCTGTCTCTATTTCGTAATAACAGCCATCGCAGCGGGGACTTGCAACGGTCCACATCCGCAACACTGATCCTGTGGAACTGGGAGTTCCACGATAATTAAATAAGAATAAGGTGTTTTTTTTAAAAATGTAAATAATGAGTGTCATGCTGCACGATGCATGTGGATCTCAGGGGATGGTGTAAGCTAAAGGAGCAGGTCACTAAGTCTGGGAAAAAAAAGTAAAAAAACAAACAAACCTGTAAAATGTAAAAAAAAAACCCCACATAACTCCTTTACATTTAATCCACCCCCTCCGCCACTATAAATAAAATAAATAACTAAAATAGTCACAACAGGGTATGCTAATGCTTGTAGTGCTACAAGCACCAGTGTGCCAAAGGATGCGAGGACATGCCGGCACTTGGAGAACCACAAGCACAAGCATGCCCTGTCATCCTGTGCCCACCGACAGATGTAAATGCCCCCCTTAATATTTACTAAAAAATAGGGCCGGTCTTGAAAATATGCATACATCATTATAAAATGATTATAAGAATAAATGATTTGTTCTTCTGTAGTTGAAGGGGAGATTTAGAAGTAGTGGTGTGGATATTTTGAAATATGGAAATATAAATTAAAAGTCCTAGTTTCATGGGCAGCTCTGTGTGGAGATTATATGTTCTCCAGGTGCTTTGGTTTTCTCCCACAATCCATAAAAATGTTCTTCCAATCACAATATATTTGAGAGCAATTTTAGTGGCAAAATTCACCACCAGGGGCATAGTGTAGATGGAGCAAGTGTGGCTGGAGCTCCAGGTACTAGCTGAGCAAAGGGACCCCATGGGGAACCATGACCTCAGTGGCACACCTGGGGGGGGTTCTAGTTGCCCAGAAACCCCCCAAAGTAAAAACAATTTTAATAAAGTGGAAATATGCCCCCCAAAAATAGAAAATGTGAAAAAATGGCGTGGCTTCGCGGGTGCGTGGCTTTTGGTGCCATGTGCGACAAAAAGGTAGATTGTAATAGCCTGTCCTGCAATAGGGAAGCAGGTGGATGATAGTGAATGGGTCACAACAAATTCAGCAGTGCTTATGCACTGACACAAGCTCTGGTCCATTGTATAATGTGCTCTTCTATTGCTATTAGATGTGTACCTTACAAAATAAAACTAGTATTTTAATGTGTGAAAGAAGTAAATTATAAATCACCTCAAAAAATATATAAAAAATAGGACTTATTACAGCCAATAACCAATCAATTCCTTATGGTAGAATATTTATTATTGTAAAATCTACATTATAAGCTTTTTAGGCTCCAAAATGTTGGGAGGTATGCTAACGAATTACCTGCATTGGAAACCCCCCTTTCAAAATCCTGTGTTTGCCACTGCATGACCCTACCCTTATAACCAGTCAACTCTGACCTGTGCCTCAAATTAGGCAGCAGCTGCTTCCACAGCATTAATGCACTGATTATGGTTACCAGGCTTAGGCTCTCCTTTACTAACATTATGGGCTGGGTCCAGACTTAAGTAAGTGCTTGAAATTAGTTACTCCTGGGCTAAACCATGTTGATTGCAGGGAGAGTCAAGTTAATTGTATTCTTTGCATGCAGGGGTATATCTTTGAATTGGTTACTGCACACTGACCAGCTTTACGATCACACTGTTATTTAGAGTTGGGATAGGAAACATCACCTCTCAACTCTAATACTGTTTGTAACAGATGAAATATGACTCCCCTGCATTCAACATGGTTTATCCCAGCAGTATTTAATTTCAAGCACTTACTTACGTCTGGGTCCAGCCCACTATTTCAGTAAAGAACAGCTTCAGTTAGCAGCCACCTGGCAGTAACCGCTAGCAGTTTAATAACATATTGTAAGAGTAACTTGCTCATTGAGGATTTACAGGGATCCTCTCTCACACTATGAGTAACTGACAGAGCAGAGGATCAGATAAATGCCATTTTATATATTCACACATATTATAGAAGGCGTTTGTTTAGTAGGGTCTTATGAACAATAAGTAATGCTATATATCCATTTAATTTTTATTTGCTAACTAAGAGGGGAGTAGGTATTACTGGAGCAGGGTATTTTTTTTTAAATCTGGACAATCATGTTTTGAATTTATATACATAATATAAATCTTTCTGTAATAAAGAAAATGTATATATAGTGTACTGTATTTTTTATATATATATTTGAATATGTACATTCAAACATTTCTTAAAGGAGGCTATATTAGGTGGGTGGTGGAGGAACTACGGTGGGAGCCCCCAGCGAGAATGATGTCTTTTAGAAATAAAGACAGCTGAAAGTTCTTTTTCGGCTCTCTCTATTTCAAATATGCAGCAATTTTCACATTATTTTTTCAGAATGGTTGAGCACGACGATTGGCAAACTCACACATTCATTTTCGCAAGCACCGTCTGTTGCACCTGCCGCATACATCCTGGGAAAAGTGAGTAACCTCTCCAAGGACTTTTAGGGTTAGGGGGTGGGTTAGGGTCAGGCTCCTGGTATGGGACACAGGGTTAGGCTGCGGGGATGGGACACTTAGGTTAGGCTGCGGGTAGGGGAGTCTTAGGGTTAGGTTTAGGGTCAGGCTGTGGGGAAGGGAGGGTTATGGTAAGGATTAGGGAAAGTATTGGTGTTCAGTGGCAAACGCAGGATTTTGAAAGGGGGGTTTCCAATGCGTGTAATACATGTGGGGTATATTATCATAGCTGCAAACCTTTTGGAGCCTGAAAACACAGCAAATTAGCTTTGCCATGTCCTGCCCAAGCTCTGCTCCTGACCCGCCAACACTGTCATACTGCACGAGGCAAAAATTACCCCTAGTGTGTGTGTGTGTGTTTGTTAGGGAATTAGGGCCTGATCCAGAACAACGCTTGTGAGCGAAATTATGCGTGGCGGAGACGTAAAATCGCCTTTTGGTAAGTACTGCACATGCGCACCATAGAAAATACGCTCAGAAGCGTAGCGTAGTTGTGAACATATGGGCCATTCACGTATGTGTCACGTAAATTCTTATGTGTGGGCGTGCCAATTTTACGTTCAAACAAAATACGTCTGAATTACGTTAAGTAGGTAGGGTTTGTATTTTAAGTGTACAGTATGGGCGTGCTTAGCTGCGTAAATTCGTGTTG
>WWET01000426.1:149830-163010 GCA_011038615.1 Limnodynastes dumerilii
GCTGGCTCTCCCGGGATACCGGGAGTACTGCCCGAATTTCGGGAGTCTCCCGGACATTCCGGGAGAGTCGGCAACCCTGAGTAATAGCAATATACAAGGCATTAGTAGAGCACATTACACAATGTACAGTTCTCATAGTAATAGCAGCATACAAGGCATTAGTAGAGCATGAACACATTACACAATTTACAGAGCCTGTGTCAGTGCACTGTTGTATTTGTAGTGACCCATTTACCATTCCCACCTGCTTTCCTATAGTCGTATGCTTAAAATAGCAGAGTAACATAGGAACTCTGTGTTGGCTCTGCTGGTGTGCTGAGAGCAGCAAAGCAGCACACGAACACTGTGGTAATACTACTGGCATGCTGAGAACAGCAGAATAGCACAGGTATACTGCGGTGGCACTGCTGACATGCTTAGAGCAGCAGAGTTGCACAGGAACACTGTTATGGCACTGAGAGCAAATCAGCAAAGCTGACCATTGGAAACAGGGAATCAACAAGGAATCACTGGGACCAGTTACATAATACAACAACACTTGTGACACTGGCACAGGTAAGCCTGACACAGGGAGTGCTTGGATCCCATTGGTAGCTAAAAACACGTGACTGAGCAAATGGAAGTTGTTTGGCTGTATAGCGGCCTACTGACTGGATCCAAGATGGCTGCACCCATGAGCAAGTAAATGATGAGGTTATGGAACTCTGTCTCAGGCACAATATAGGAAACACTGGGGATAACCAGTTTGAGTAGGCCGCAATGTAGGATTATGGCCAGCATGGCTCTGTAAGTATGGCATTTGTGACAAGTATATAGTAACATTAATCAAAAAGAATAGAACAAGATTGATAAAAACTCTATATTATAGAGGCAACTGGTAATGCGGCATGTCAGTAAAAATAAAATAAAACTTCACTTACCTTTGTTGCTATTGCTTCTTTTTACTTTTCTGTCTTTCTGTTTTTCTTCAATCTTTAATCTTCTTCTTTTTTCAGGAGAGCTGCTCCTTGAGTTCATCATGCACAGGCTGACAGGGTGATCTACATCAGATCTCTCAATTACCCTGCATACGACAGCCACAGAATGATGGGGTAGATCCAGAACTACGTTTGCCATACGTTTATTCGCATAGCGTATTTTCGTGTGCATAAATTCTATACACTCCCCTAGGCACACCCCTTGAATGTACATATTTTGTCAAGATACGTTTTCCAAACCCTACCTTATCTTTTGACCAATGTAACCGCAGTGATACGCACACGTACGTATGGGCAACACGAATTTACGCCGCTAAGCACGCCCATACTGTACACTTTAAATACAAACCCCCGCCTAGTTAACGTAATTCAGACGTATTTTGGCCTAACATAAATTCGCTCACAAGCGTTGTTCTGGATCTGGGCCGATGTAATCAAATGGATGTAGGAAGCTGCAGAGATAGAGACAGACCCTGAGCTTCCTGCATTATGGATTCATAGCAGCCACTGCCGTTGACTTGTAGTCCTACGGAAATGCAAATAATCTTCGGCTCCTATATCCTGTGAGCTGAGAAGATGAAGAAGTGCCCCCTTCAGGACTGGCACCCAGAGACGAAAGTCTACATTGTCTCTGGCAGTTCTGCCCCTGAGAAGGGGCCGGAAGGAAGTTTGGAAGTGAGGATGGAAAAGCCAGACAGATGGGTAATGCAAATAGATAAGGAGCATGTAAGATATGTAATGTAGAGGGAACAGGAAGGGCAATATGTAAACAAGGCCACCTATACTCCTTCTAATCCTGTCCAACCTTACACTTTCAGAGCAGAACAAACACAACAGTCATGTAAGTAAAACATTACTTCTTTTCAGGCAACATTTAAAATTATAACTATAAAAGAGGCTTAACCTATCTCTTGTGACCACACTACATTACAGTAGAGTGGGGTTGAAGGTGTCGCATTATTTTCTTGATCCAGGTGTCATTGATCCATTGATCCACCTCTACACCACAAGTGACCCTCTCATACACCAGCATATGCAGCAATAACCCTTTTAGACAATTTTCTTCTTTTACAAACTACTGTACAAACAGACAAATTATCATTTTAAATCTAAAAGGAAACCAAAAGCCTGTTGAAACAATTGTCAAAGTCTATAGCGTAAGACTGTTGCTTAGCAACCTGTAATGCTTGTTAAGTATATTTGTTAACCACTTAAAAACTAGAATCTGTTTTCCCCAGCTACTACGTGTAAAGTCGTTATTTTAACCTTCACATTAAATTTATGTTAGGCATGCTACTCCATAAATGGATCCCTGTTGGAAACCAAGTAATGAATTCAATTAAATTAACGATAGGTAAGCTGCTGGGTTTAAAGGAAGTTATTTAAAGCATTATCAACATTAAACCGATGGAACATCCCCCCAAAAAAACCTATTTCAATATATATAGCAACCTTTTCTTTTCAAACTTTATAAGGGTCGGTAATATCAATGCAAATATAGTAATTAGCTCCTTGTTCTTTGTCACAGTGCCTCTACCTCAGTCTTAACTTTAATGCAGGCTGTGGAAAGTTTTCTGTACCACCAGGGATTGAGTCGGAAGACCCCCTTTTTGTCCGACCACACACTTAAGCTATAAAGAGATAAGCCTAAATAGATACATGGAAGATGGGGAATCATTATCAGGACACTTCATTACAGGGATGGATCAGTAGGGAATGGGCAGATGGGAAAGGAAAAGCAAAATGAAATAACACAATGCACTAACATAAACAATGGTAATTAGCACCTCTTTCACACATAATTGATGATAGCACCTCCGATATGTGCTGGTCATCAGTACTGTGCTTTGTAAATCCTGAGCGCAGGGGCTGCCATGTTAGTGTAGACAGTCAGGAAGAGCTTTGGCCACACAGTATGTTGATAAAATATGGTGGTGTGCTTTGTATATACCACACCTATCTATCTGTTGTGTATCACATTTCTCAGTAACTGCCCTTGTCACCCTAGTCAGCCATCTTGATTTAAGCCCCTCACAGGTCACTCACAATTCACCAACACAGGAGTCTTTCTCTGCATTGTTGGATTTACTTGGATCTCACTGAGAAAACACCTGAAGGGATTGTCAGGTCTTGGGACCGACTTATTGTCAGACTGTGGCTCCGACACTGCTCTGACACCCATGTAAGCTTTCTTACCCAGCTCTACTATCTGTTTCAGTCTGTCTTTCTGACTTTCTGTCACTCACTCTATCGGGGCTAGATTTACTAAACTGCGAAACTGCGGGAATCAATCAGATTCTAGCTCTTACTTTCCTTACATACTAGAAAATGTAAGCTAGAATCTGATTGGTAGCTATGGGCAACATCTATACTTTTCCTTTCTGCAGCTTAGTAAATCTGGCCCTTAGAGTCACTTCTCCCTCTCTCTCACAACCTCTCCTGTATTTTCTCCACTCTCTTCACACAGTTTCTGTCTCTCTCCCACTAGTTGCGCCCCTTTTTCTTGTTTCCAGTCAGATCTTTGTCTTTCCTTGTGATCTCCCACTGCTGATAGCTAATCCCTCTTCTCTTTTCTTCAGCATCACAGGGTTTAGTGACTGTAAACATGGCGGCCTCATTAATGGCTCTGGTTACTATTAATGTAGTGTAAATTATACTAGCCAGACTTGCTCCTACTCCCAGCAAGCCTGACTAGCATTTATATTTACTATCACTCAGCTTTCCAGCAATGTCCCACAATGTCCTGTGGGCCGGGACCATTTCAGGAGTCCCGGTGTTCTTCAGTCACTGTGCGGCACGTGCGTTATGGCTCTCTTTTGGGATTTGCACTGCAAAGTGTGTTCCTGTTGGCAGGCATCAGGGGGGGCAAAGGCGACAGCTGTGATGGACCTTAAAGTTCAGAGGGACCCCTACTATTGAGGAGGGATGGGGCCCCCAAATATGTGAGTGTATTGGGTCCCAAGATTTCTGTTGCCAGGCTTGCCTATTGCTGCTTAGAAATATTTAAAGGTTATATTCTGGTCATTTAAGTTTGGACTCTTGTTTGTTTTTATTTTTTTTGCTCACCGGAATACTCATTGGAGACTTATTGTTTCCATGCTTTGAAAATCTAGATACTTTGTATTCATGCGATAATCTCAAGAAAATGAAATGATCACCCCTTAGTAAATAGAGCCCTTAGACTCTGTTGGTTGTCTGACACCCTTGCTACATGTATTTCAGTACATTAATGTAAAAGCAATATATACATAATATATACTGTATGTGAATGAGCATATTAGACTTTAATTTAAATAAATCAATGATGAATGTAGGTAATAACAAATATGTGCATAACAGAACCAAGGGACACATATGAAACTGTCATCAAAAAACAAACACTGAATTATCATAAAAGTCAATATTAGAAAATGGTCTTATCTTGTCATATTGGCTCCAGAATTCTGACAAATGTCCTAATTCTGAATGGTTGGATTATAAATATTCTAGTTTAGTGTTGTAAGAACATCCCTGTCATCCAATTGGAATGCAATGATTTAGACTTTAAGAAAATCACAATTACAATAGCTTCAGTTAAGGAAACCAAGTTGCAGTCACAAGTGGGCAGGGCAAGGCTGCCACCAGATATTTTGGGGCCCAGGGCACATCTTCTGCGCCCGCCCCCTACACCACATCATCTGTGACTACACGACATCATCTGTGACATGGGGGCAGGGTTGCCGCAGAACTGCATTACCAGCGGGCCGTATGCAGGAAAGCATTGAACTACATATTGGCCTGCTATTCTAAAGCTCTAAACAGCCGGTATCGGTGGTAAGATACCGCCGATAAATGCTTCTGTAGAGCCCATGGTAGGTATCTGCGGGCCCCATCAGCCCCGGGCCTCTGGACAGTATTTCCGGCTGTCTCCCCCTGATGGTGGCCCCGGGGCAGGGAATAGTATTACAATTAACAATGTATAGTATTTATTTTGAAAGTACATCTTTGCTAGAAGAGTGGATCCGGGTCATTATTACTACACAATATATACAATATATATTATAGATCAAGTGATTTTAAAAATATAGTTTCTTTTTTATGTGGAACTGGAACTTAGACAATTCCCCTTGGTATTCCAAAAGAAGACATAGGGCCAGATTTACTAAGCTGGGGGAAAGGAAAAGTGGAGATGTTTCCCATAGCAACCAATCAGATTCTATCTAACATTTTCTAGTATGTAATAGAAAAGTATAGGGAAGTATTACTAAGGTTTAAGGTGTTTAAGGTAATTATACGCATGACAATTTCCTTAACACGCCCTCATTTTGGTTGTTCTTAACTGATTTAAGAAGACCAAAGGCAGCCTTATCTTCCTGTGCATATGTCTCTTCTTAAATTGCTAAAGTACACACGTAGGGCCAAATCCTGACCTACGCGCCTTATTATGGCGCGAGGTCATTATGGCCGATTGCGTAGCGGGGAGTGCACGCCCCCTGCACTTCCTTCTAAAGATAGTAAATCTGGATACTTACGTGTCCAGATTCCTACCTTAACTTTTACAACCAATTTGAATATGTGAAATATAAAAAAAAACCATGATATTTGTAATTCCGTAGATTATCATTATGGTCCTTGTATTAGGTATTCATGCCATGCAGTAGACTGTACTCTTTGTGTTAACAAGTATAAAAGATACAAAGGCGATATTTGTTATTTTTATTTTTTATCATGTGTTTGTAACAAAGAAAGCAGCAAGAACATAGAAGCTTTAAGCATGGGGTAAACATGTGCAAAGAGCAAGATAAAAAAAAGGCAATGAAAGTAATCCAAAAGTGAAGTCTTCAAAAACCAGAGAGGCAACAGGTAGATAGAAAAGGATGAATAGGATGCTTTACAACTGATACTGGAAAGAGACGGTACCTCAGTGGTAGGTCAAGATTGTCATGATCACAAATGATTATAAATTCTTTGTAGTTTGGAAAACAATTTCAAGATGTGCAAATTGCATATCAGTTCTGTCATGTTGGAATGCAGTTTCTGGTATGATGGGCTCTGTTACGACAATGATACAGCTGCCAGTTGAATTGCACCTATATCGTTGTCGAAATTACTTACATTGCAATTTTTATTATTGGGAATGGGCACCCTCTAGCGTTCTTATTTCACCATAGTACCCATCCCCAATAGAGAAATGTTCTCTCCCTGACACCAGGGAGATAACGGGGACAGGCTGTGGTGGCCTGCAGGAACATCGGGAGGAAAAAATGGGGACATGCTGCAGCAGCCTGCAGGGACAGACACCGGGGAGAGAATAGGGATGGGCTGCTACATCCTGGACTGCTGTATCCTATTTTGCCTCTAGGGGCAGACCTGGACAAGTTATCCCTATTGTGGACATTTCTATAACCTGTCCCTAAAGGCAGCTGTTGTACATTCTCTCTGGGACTAATTTTATTGTGTGCTTGTTATCCTACACCTGTCTTCTGGGTTTATCTATCCCATGATTCCAGAGAAAGGTGTGGGTCATTTCATCCTGTGCTGCATGTTTGTTTGCTATTCTCAAAAGTGGTCCTGTTATCTGGTTCTCTCTGTCTCCATTTATCTTGGATCCTTGCATTATTCCAGCCATGCTGCTTACTCTGTGGATGTTATATGGACTTTCTTGCATAAACCCTGTGCATTAACTTCATCTGCATTTTACTCCTGTGGACTCATCTGGACTCTCTGCATTCCTGATATCCTTGGGGGTAGATCCAGAACTACATTTGCTGTATGTTTATTCGCGTAGCGTATTTTCGTGTGCGTAAATTCTATACACTCCCCTAGGCACACCCCTTGAACGTACGTATTTTGTCAAGATACACTTTGCAAACCCTACCTTAACTTTTACGTAACTGCAGTGATACGCACATTTACGCAGCTAAGCACGCCCATACTGTACACTTTAAATACAAACCCCCGCATACTTAACGTAATTCAGAGTTATTTTGTACCAACGTAAAAATTGGCACGCCCACACGTAAGTATTTACGTGACACATACGTGAATGGCCCATACGTTCACAATTGCGCTACACTTCTAAGCGTATTTTATGTCTCCGCCATGCGTAAATTCGCTCACAAGCGTTGTTCTGTATCAGGCCCCTTGTGTTTACTATCTGTTATCTGTGCTTAATTTCTACATTACCTGCCTACCCTGTGTTACATATCCTGTATCATCTGTGTCTTCTGGCAATAAACCTAACCATTTCCTGAGCTACCGTGTTGTGTCATCCTATTATTCATAACACATAGAAGGTTAAGGTTAGAGTAAAGCTGCAGGAGATGAAGGGTTAATGTTAGTGGAAGGCTGCAGGACATGAAGGGTTAAGGTTAGCATAATAAAAAGGGATAGTGAGGATAAGGGTTGGGGTTAGGAGAAAAGTCATCTTGCTGCATTCACATCTTGAAGTGTCGCTGCACTTTTTTGCAGCAGCCGTAAAGTGACTGCTGTCGCTGCTCCCTTGCCGGAAAATAGACACATTGGAGCATATTTACACATACGTTTTTGCGGCGGATTGCGTGAGTATTTTTAGAAGCGGATTAACCGTGCATGCGTGGTAACTTTTTCCATGCAAATTACGTAGTATTTACACACGTTAGTACTTTAGGCACGGATTGTGAATCACACCTAAGGACATACTACGGAGGGGTGTGGTTTTTATCCGTATGGTAGAAGTTACATGAAAGTGGGCAGGGGGAAGCATTTAAATGGGCATTTGAGGGCAGGGTTAGATAAATACGCACGTACGTAAGTAACATACGCACGTAAGTACACACATATAGTTAAGGGTGCCCTATGGAGGCATAAGTCACCAAAACACGTCTGGGCGAGGGGAATGTCGTGTGTTGCCTTACTACGTTGGCGTAATAAATACACATCTGTGAATCCGGTCCATTGTGCCTGAAAACCACACCCATTATGTTACCATGTGTGGAAAAGACATTCATGCCCTTACAAAATACAAGATAGGTGCTATATCAATAAGGAAAATAATTAAGATATAGGTATATAATGTGACCAAAGATACATTGGAGTCAACCTCTCCGTCCTATGTTTTCACTTACCTTGAAATCAAAGGCTTCCCTGTATCTAACTCCACTACTTATATTTAATTATACATGTGTTTAACTTCACTTTCATTTGGTTTCTGAATCAATACAATCCTTTTTCTGTTACTTCCATTTTTAACTACATTGTATAGTCTTACACCATTCATATGTTACTGTTGAAATCTGGGTTTTCCCTATAGAAATCAGTATATTTCCTGGTCCGAGTACACTGGGGGTGAATGTCAGATCCATTTCTTGCTTTCATATCAAGTGACCCAACTGTTATTAACAACTTTCATATGAATTAAAATTATTTTTATGTCCGTGTATATGACTAGAAAAGACCTTAATGATATATAGAGCAATTTGCAGTTCTAATCTAGGTAAACACAATAAATACTCTATCATCTGACTCGGAATAATAAATTAACCTAGATAAAGCTGTTATATATTCAATCACGACCATTAAGAAGCCGAGGACGGGGGCTGGTGGGCAAGTATCGAGAGTAATAATAACTAATGAATGCATTAACTTTGGGTAAAAGGAAAGCTGTTTACTCTATCAAACTAAAATGAGAAATTGCCGTAAATGATGACGTGACTATCATAAGCACATTGTTTTATTTATTCCTTCATATGTGCTGGAATGGAGCATGATAAAGAATCAGTCTCTTTAGGACTAATGGAATATAAAGGATGTGGTTTGAACCAGGAATAGAATTATGAATTATGTCTATAAAAAAGACCTTTACTGTTCATGTAAGGGCAGGTAGAAAATGTATGGCTTTTACAACAATGGGGTAGATTCAGAACTCCGCTTGCAATCCGTTTACTAGCGTAGCGTGCCTTCTATACACTCCCCTTGGCACACCACTTGAATGTACGTACTTTGACCGATTTCCACCTTTCAAACCCTACCTTAACTTTTGGCCACATAATCGCTATCACCCGCACACGGATGGGCAACTTGGACTTACGCAGCTAAGCACGCCCATACTGTACACTTTAATTGAAAGCCCCCGCCTACATTGCGTAGTTTAGACGTACTTTTGTCTCACGTAAAATTGGCATGCCCACGCAAATTATTACGCAACTAATACGTGAATGGCCAATGTCGTGCACCTGTGCAGTACATACAAAATTGGGATTTTATGTGTCCACCAGGCGTAAATTAACACAGACGTAGTTCTGGATCTGGGCCAATGTAATTATCTATACTGTGATGCAGAGGTGTAGTTAGATGTCATGGTGTCCGGAGCACGGGTATGTTGCAGCACCCCGGTACTGTATTTGGGGCATGGCCAACATGGGGGGGGGGTGTTGCATTTGAAGGGAGACAGAGGAAATTCCTAAATTATCCATTCTATTGTATTAATCATAAATACAATACCTAAAGAAAGTGAGGTGCTGTAGTTGAAATTGACTCAAAATAATGCGTGAACAGTTGTAATATTTATTATACAAAAAGCTAAATAACAAAGACCTGTATAAACTATTACTTAAAACACTTCTCTAATGAAAATTTTTCTCAGAGGTAATACAATTAGAACTTTTGAAAAGTTGTCTCTGTAATAATATACTCTTAATTCTAAATTACTCATGCTTTTTTAAATGATTTTTAAAGCATTTCTTTTACTGGGGTTACTTTAAAAAGTGTTTTTTAACTCCCCAGTCCAAATGTGTCTATTATGTAATCAAAGTTAAGTGTTTTGGCAGTCTCATGCTCAATAGAAAGGATGCTTAGGCAGGATAAGCGATCTTGTCCAATGGTTGCTCTGAGGTAGTTTTTTTTATTAACTTAAGCTTGCTGAAAGCGTATTCACATGTTGCAACCGTAACAGGTGAGATAAGGAATATACGGATGGCAGTAGTGATGTTGGAGAAGGACTCATGGAATTTGTGATTATATATATTCTGAAGAATCTGGAGTGGACTGAGAGATCGGAGGTTTGGAAATACAACCTTTCCATAAGTTTGAAATGCTTTCAATTCACTTAACAGTTCTTCAGGGTCAATGTCTTCCTTATACTTCTCACAAAACAGTTGTGCCTTGTGTTTTCATTCTTCTTTTGACAGTGAAGCAAGATCAGCTCCATGTAAAAAAGCAAATATCTTGGACACAGACTGCATGCTTGAAAATCTCCCATTCAACTGGCTTAAAATTGCATCCATGATTTCCAGAATTGACCTTCTCATGGACTCCCTTGCAGAAGGCTCTGTGTCATCTAGTTGTTCTGATGAGGATTCATCAAAGAATTGTTTTCTTTTGGGGTCTCTTTTCTTAGGGAACGTGGCTGGCACACCAGTCTGGTCACATATTTTCTGTGCCTCAACAAGCCATCCATCAATGCTGGCTTCATCACACATTGCCTGTATTGCAGCTGTCAGTCCATGCAAGTGTGATGTGCACTCATCCACCGAAATATCCTGCCTTTGAACAACCTTATTTATCCGATCATTAGTATTTAATATTTTGTTCCAAACCACCATCAGAACAATAAAGTGTAATAATTTTATATGTTGTGAAAGACCTCTTTACTCGGATATTGCTTTCGGAGGTAATGTATTGCTTTTGCTGATTTTCTCACAAGCCGAAATAATGCCTGTGAAATCCTTGCAAAGTGCATGTACGGCTTGGGCACTACTAGACCATCTTGTATTGCTCTGAGGTTTAACAGTGATGGATACATGCTCCTTAAGCAGACTCCATTGTTTAGCTGAGAATGAAAAAAACACAAATATTCTTTGCACTGTGCCAAAAAAATTGGATATCTTTGGTGAAACAGCAGCTGCATGTGTTCCAACCAGATTTAATGTATGTGCTGAGCAAGGAACATAGGTAGCGAGGTTGTTTCTAAGTCTTGCTTGCACTCCACTGTAGGCTCCTGCCATGTTGCTGCCATTATCATATCCCTGACCACTACAGTTCATGATGTCCAGCCCATCTGTTCCAATTTTATTTAGAATTTCTTCTGCAAGGTCTTCCCCAGTCTTTGCAGCGGTGGCAATGAAATCTATAAAACTTTCCTGAATTTCACAGGTGCCGTCTTCAGTAAAGTGAACATAGCGAATTATCTGGGACAGTTGGTCAGTGTGGGATAAATCCGGAGTACTGTCAAATAACACAGAGTAGTAATTTGCCGTTTTGATCTTTTTGAGAATTGTATTTCTCACTTCACTACCAAGTAAATTGATAAACTCATTTTGTATCTCAGGAGACAGGTAACTTACTTGGTGCTTCTGATGTTTCTCTAAATCCGTGTTTCTCAACCTCAGTCCTCAGGGACCCCACCAGTCCATATGTTCCAGGTTTCTTTAAAGAATCAAATGTGATATAATGAGTACAACCTATGGACCTTTTAAAATATGACAGTTAGTAATGAACACACCCGTGCTCCAGCAGTGAGAACTGGAAAAAATGCACTGTTAGGGGTCCCTGAGGACCGAGGTTGAGAAACACTGCTCTAAATGGTCTTTAAGTATTGGCACATGCTTGGAAAGCAACTTCACTAAATTAGCAAAGTTACCCCCTTCTTTGTGGCCATGTAGAGGTAAATTATTATCTGCCAAATACATTATGCCTTTCAGAAACTGTTTCCATTTTTGAGCTTCACTTTTTGTAAATCACAATCAACTCTAGAGGCATTTGTAACCCGATACTCAAACTCCCTCCATTTTCATATGTTTATTTTGTGTGTTGGCGAATTTTCATGCTCCCGTATGCCTCTTGAAACATAACCCCAGTCTTTGTGTCCTGTTCTGGAATTGGCCATCGCTGAAGTTGACTGACACCCAATTTTACCAAATAAAAGGCAAGGGAAACAAAATATAGCTTTTGTTTTGCCATATATGAGCCATTTCCTTTCCACCATTTCATCACTGGCTAACCTTCTGATGAACCAAGTGCGGCAAAATCCTCTCCCACTATGCTTACTGTCAGTTGCAGTCACTAAGAACTTATTCTGTTGTTACCCAATATGGACCAAGATATCAAGCAACTTATTTGTCATAGGATTAGGCCATGTAGTCAGGTCGTTTGGATCAACAGAGGGACTAAAAGAAGACAGAACCACTGCAAAGTCTACAGTTCCAGAGGGCTCTAAATAATCTGTGGGAGCAGGATTTGGGAGGGATGTTGAGGCTTGGTCGGTGTCTGGGTGACCTTCAGTGGCCACAGTATATTCAGAGATGGTGGCTATGTGGGCTTGATTGGTCATAGTGAGCTCACCAAAGATGGACGTTGCACTAGCAGGCAAACTGGCTTTACTGGTCACTGTATGCTGTGAAGAAAAGGTGGCACCACTGGTAGCATCGATCTTTACTACACTGCTTGAAGCCTGATCCCTCACATCCTCATTATCAATCACTAAAACATCTTTTTCTTCACTTTTGCCTGTCAGGAGAGTTTACTTTTCTAACCCATTCCTTCATTGATCCAGGCATCGTTTTTTCTTGCTCTTTTTTTATTTTTATTCTCTTCCTATAGTAAGATTTTTTTCTTTCCTGACATCTTTGTAATATCTGACATGATCAAAATAATGGATTACAAAAATATATTACAAAATAAAGCAACCTTACTTTACCTAAATAATTACTATTATCTTTAAAAGCACCCATAGTGCTGTACAAAGGTAAACAGAACAGGGCATGAATGAATAATTACCAATAAAAAGAAGCACACAGCAAGAAGGCTAAGTGTAGATGGGGTAAAGTCATCTCAAAGGGTTATAAATCTCACCAAAAAATCCCCCACCTCTAGATGATGAGCTCTGGACACAGTCAATTGTCACTTATATTTAATCATGTAAAGAAATGCCATGAAATTAACAAAGAATTAATGCAGGATGTTCAACTCAAAATGATTTAATTATTAAATGATAAAATATATAAAAATAATACACATTCAGAAATGCATAATATATAGGTGTACCAGCATCCAAACCAAGACTCGAAGTGAGGGGGTATATGCAGGGCCGGATTAAGCCTTCGGGGGGCCTGGGGCACTTGAGAAAGGGGGGCCCTATGATCTAAAATTAAGAGCATAGGGGTAGATCCAGAACTCCGCTTGCAATACGTTTCCTCGCTTAGCGTATTTACGCGTGCGTACTTTCTATACACTCCCCTTGTCACACC
>WWET01000426.1:179418-205815 GCA_011038615.1 Limnodynastes dumerilii
AATCAGGGCTTGCGGCGGCCATCTTGCTAAAGGTGACTGCGATGAGCCTCACAGGGCTCACCGCAGCACTGCACCCAGGCGCCCCTGCAGCGCCCAGGGTGCATCGCGGTGCTGTGGTGAGCCAATCAGGGCTCGCCATGTCACACCTCCCTTCAACCCCTGCGGCTGGATTAAAAATCCACCGCATGGGCCGGAAGAAGAGAGAAGTGGCCGGAAGAGGCCGAAGAAAGAAGCAGGATTGGCGCGCTGTGCAGCAGGAAGAAGAAAAGGGCCAGAAGCAGCCGAAGTTGGTGGAAGCCCGGCCATCACTGGGAGGTGGCCGGCAGAAGAGGAGAAGGACTGGACTCCCCCAGAGGAATTGGAAGCAGCAGCGCAGGAAGAAGAAGACAGCAAGGGAAGCAGTGGAGAGCAGTGCAAAAGAGCTCCACTTGGCCTCCACTGTCTCCCATCCTGCGTGGATGGGTAAGTGGCTATTGCCATTTGTCTCCCTGTGTTAACGCCTTGTTCCCCCATTAACATCTGTTAACCCCTGGACAATGAGCAAGTCCTGAGAGTGGTTGGCGTGGACCCCCGTACCCTGGTACCCCCTGGAATTGTGGTAGCATTAAACCCTGGGGCAGTATTTCCCCCTTGGCAATGAGCACACGGTGGACCCTGGGCCAGTATTTCCCCTGTACACTGCTGCCAATGGTACGGGCCAGTCCAGGCCTGGACTGGAGCCCCAATCACCCCTTCCATGGGCATAGGGGTGAGGACCACCCCCTCCCATCTGAGGGCACTAGGCCCTATAGTGTGATAGGGCGTTAGACCCTATTAGGTAGAGGGGTGCTAGACCCCTGTAGAACAGGGCATTAGGCCCTATAGATAGTGATTGTTCAAGGGTACTAGGCCCTGGGTTAGATAAGGGCACTAGGCCCTTTGTTAGTGGGCACTGGGCCCTGTGTTGGTTAGCAGGGCGCTAGGCCCTGGTTAGGGACGGGCTCTAGGCCTGTGTGCAGGTTGGGCACTAGGCCCCTGTTTGGTTAAAGGGCATTAGGCCCTGTTGTTAGTGTTGGGTGCTAGGCCCAGGTTAGGCTACTAGGTTGCCAGAGCAGAGGGCGATAGGCCCTGTATAGGCTGCAGGGAGTGATAGGCTCCGGTGGTTAGAATGCACCAGGCCCTGGCTAGGGCAGTGGGAGGAGGACACGTGGCAGAGGACAGGTTGCGGTACTCGGAGGTAGGTGGTTTCTGGTAGGTGTGGAGGTTGGTGGCGGTGAGAGCATACAACAAATAGAGACGCATTAGAAACCGTCATGCCTGGGACCGGGAGAGGAACAGCGCGTCTTCTCTGGCAGTTCTTCAGGATCGGGTAGGAACCCCTGGGGTGGAGGTGGGCCTGGGTTTGTTTATATTCCAGGGCGCCGGTATACCACCCGTTACAGAGGTGAGGTTGTGGAAGGCGATTTCATGTAACAGGTCATACACCATGGCAAGACTGAGCACAGCAACAAGACATAAGGTAGTTATATTGCATCAGCAAGGTCTGTCCCAGGCAAAGATTTCAAAGCAGACTGTGGTTTCAAGCTGTGCTGTTCAAGGCAACGTTGTGGTCTGTAGACACAGTGATAAGCCAAGGAAACTTAGTGCAACAGATGAAAGACGCATCATGTTTACTTCCCTTGGAAATCTGAAGATGTCCAGCAGTGCCATAAGCTCAGAACTGGCAGAAACCAGTGGGACCCAGGTACACCAATCTATGGTTCGAAGAAGTCTGGGCAGAAGTTGTCTTTATGGAAGAAATGCGGCCAAAAAAACATATCTTTGACGAGGATACGAGGCCAAGTGACTCAACCATGCACAAAAACATAGGAACTGGGGTGCAGATAAAGAGCAACAGGTGCTCTGGACTGATGAGTAAAAATGTAAATATTTGGCTGTAACAGAAAGCAGTTTGCTCATCAAGGGCTGTATGCAGAGCTTCGGCCGCATTGCAATTGCGGCCGGAGTTTTCAGAAAAGTGATACTGCGCATGCACAGTAATTTTGTAACGTAATCTACGTTACTTCTTGCAACGTAGATTGCTTATACGCAGTCTTAAAGACCAAAAGGTTGGAGAGCAGTACAATAATAAGTGTCTGCAGGCAACAGTGAAGCATGATGGAGGTTCCTTGCAAATTTGGGGCTGGATTGATGGTGTCCTCTCAACACCATCGAGTCATCATTGGGATTACATGAAAAGACAAAAGGATTTGAGAAAGAAATCGAAAGGCCAGGAAACTTGGCAACCTATACTCTATGGATCTGCTCTATACTCTATGGATCTGCTCTATGGCTAGTGTATTCTATCTGTGATTGTAAATGAGTATAGTGAAAAGAGATTGCCCAATGTTTGGGCATCATTGTTAATAAAAGAGTTTCAAGTGGATTACTTCAATCTAAAGTGGAGAACATTTGTATTATTTGGCTTACATAGTGTTGGGTCTGCAAAAAAGTCATATTAAAGTAATTCCTATTTAGCCTTGGCCTGTGCCAAGGTCACAGACCTTTTGGTGTTCTTAATCACTCATTTTCCCAAAGATTTCACATCCTCTTGCACCCGTCATATGAAAGGCTGAGCAGCCAAGCCAACTTGAAAGATAGGGTTTCCCAAAGGGGTAGATGAAGAGAGAAATAAGGGTTTAAGTTACCGTAAATTCATTGTGCAATTGTAACCATAAAAGCCTTACTGAGCCAAGGAGAGGATTGGCTGAAATATGTTCAGGCACCTCACCATCATGGAAATGGAAATGTGCTACTAGGTTACAATCAAAAGATATATTTAATTTTTGTATTATGTTTACAGTGATTTTTGAAGCCTGAATTAAACATGATATTTTTCTTTGCAGTAACAGAACCCAACCCCCCTCACTTCCCCACTGTCATACTGGAGTCAGCAGTGCATAAATTGTACATGAAGCAGAGTAGAAGCATTCTTTGTTTAATGCATGTTAACCTGTCCATAGCTATAGTCACTGGCATTCTGCTATTAAAAGAGACTGCGTGATAGTGTTATGCCCAATATTCTGTTCCCTTTCTTAGCAATTTAATGATGTATTATTTCAGCGTCAGAGCAATAAAAAAAAACCTTTTTCTTGACTTTCAGCATTTGCAGAGGTTTTGTTGCCCCCACTTCTGCTAATTACAGCTGCTCACATGGGAGAGATATTCAGTACATTGTGTATGCAGACTTGCAATCCTGCTTTTATCACTACAACAGCTGCCTCAGGCGAAACATTTCATCCTGGGATACAGCTTTAGTGACCCGCAGACTTGCCACGAATTCAAACCGAATTCAACAGAGAAGCTTCTTCACTAGAGACTTACAGGAAAGTTTCCTTATACTCAGTAAATGACTCAGCAGGCGCTCTTATATCATTATATCCATTTTATAATAAATTTACTGTTAAAAGTATAAGTATGTAATCACAACAGTATAGGCTAAATGCACTTGACTGTACTATCATTTCTACTAAAATTATCTACTGTAAGTGTATTTTAGGATTAGCTCAGACCATATATCCATACAATTTAAAATAAAAGAGGATATACTTATTAGGAACTAAACCACAAGTCATAGACATAAAGGGTTGGATCCAGATAGACGCCCGGGGTCATTACGGCCATCCTCGTAGCGGGGGGTGCATGCCCCCCTGCACTCCCTGCTGTTGGTTGGAAGATTCCTACCTTAACTTTTACGATCAAGTATGTGGCCTTGCGGCTGCATACCTGATCATAACGGGGCTTCCTCGCCCCGATCCCTCATTAGCATGTCTATCTCCGACTTCACTGCGGAGATACAACATGTGTAAGGGGAGAAAGATCCCTTTTCGTAAGAGCTGGCGTACGGCGCCATAAGAAGGTTGTGCGCATGTGCACAACCTTCAAAAAAGGCCTGTCGGCCATTACCTAGGATTGACCCCAAAGTGCTGGGCTAGATAATACTTATAATAGCATAAAACTATAAAACATAAACACTACTGGTAATGTAAAAAAATGTATCACAATTTATTAATAAAATTAATTAAAAAGGAAAAGAGATGGGAATATACTGGCAACAAATTGATACATAAAAGCAACCATAGGTCTGCAGACCAATATAATGGTGACCACCTAGAGAGATCAGATATAAGGTGGAAATTAATTATATATGTGCATATTTATCCCACATAGTGAAGTTGAAATGAATAATATATGGTCTTATGTCAGTTTGTTAAAGAGCACTGTGGCTCATCACTTGAAATTATGTTTATACAGGACCTTTAAAGAACCACAGGATCCACAAGGTGGCTCTTCGATATTGTATAATAGCCCCTGTTATGTGCAAAATAGCAAATAATGTTCTCCCAAGAAAGTGCCTGATAATGGTGAATAGGAGGTAACTTCTTACCAAGCTATCGGGTGCACGTCCGCGAGATATCGGCCTTCTCCTTTACTCCGTGGAACAGGAGGTCATTTCAAGAGGGAGTTTTTGGTGCAGTCTAAACCATCAAGGGATGAAAGCACTTGTAGCTAAGGAACCTTGTACGTGTCTTGGTGGGAGTATGCAAATCAGTATAGGAGACAAATAAAAGCATCGTGCCAAAAAGGGTCTCTTGGTAATTAAAACATGCAGTCACTCTAACGCGTTTCAATGCCGTAATTGCCACTTCATCAGAACTTATTCCCTCTGCAGAAACCGCGTGTAACACGGAAAAACATGTAAGAGCTCCCATTATGATGGAAAGGATTACAATGTTGTCTTTTATTGCCTTTTTTGGACAATTTGTGCAGTGAAAAGCTGAACCCACCATGTGTATGCACATACAGGACAGCTAATAGTGTTCTTTTGTGAGTAAGATTTTCACTATCCACACCAGACTAATGTTATCTGGAGCATAAGCACAGCTTCATAGTCTGGTTTCTAATTGTAATGGCTTAAAAAACCAGCCACTGGGAATATAATATCACTTTGGAGACCACTTGGGAAATTGGAACCATCTAGCATTGTTACATAGTTACATAGTTGATGAGGTTGAAAAAAGACAACAGTCCATCAAGTTCAACCTATTTTGGATCTCCTGCGATATCAAAGTGCAATTACATACTGCATCAAAAGAATGGATGCGTTTCTCAATTGCGGCGGCAAAGAAGTAGTCACCTTGAATGTACTTTATCTTGGAAACTGATTGATAAGTTGGAACTACTGGTCACCATTATGTGGTAGTGGTTGACTATAATGGAAATAATTTAGACTTTCAGAGGTATATATATTATCCCCATTATGCCGCCGCCAGCTTATTGAATGTGGATACATTGTTTTGGGACTTTTATATACAAGTAGCTGTTTTGAATCAGCATAATACTATAATATTTTGTGGAGAACATACCAACTTGCTATTTTGGCTCATATAATTAAAGCTTTACACGTGATTATATACCACTGCACATAAAGAAACTCTAATTCTTGTTTTCTGTGATCATACCGGCCTGTATATTTTTCCACCACTGAGGGTCAAGATGTTTAAGTGATTTAAGGAGGATTGATGGTATATATAATAATTGTTTTATAATATTTGTAATAAATGGTTATAATGAATACATGTTAATGTGTTTCTTTACTGATAGTGATTGATAGATAGATCTGTATGGCTCTGATTTATTAATACAGATACAAGTTATTGTTCGGTTATTTCAGTATCCATACAAATGTCTTATTGTAATCATAGATGCTAACATTTGAACATTTTTGTCTGATTTTAATAATAATACAAAAATACTAAACAGCTTTCATTTTAAAGTGGTATTTAGAGTTGAGTTTAGTAATTCCCTCTTAACTGTAATTTTGTTTGCACAGTTTAAATTTGCCTCTCCCTGCAGTTCTAATTGGTTTCACCCAACTGCAAATTTACTAAGTTAGGGTTAGGGCTGAAGAAAGGGAAGGTTAGGGTTAGGCTGCAGGAAAGAGAGTGTTAGGGTTAGGAAAGGGTTGTGTTTTACAACGTGTTCTACAATGCAGACTGCCGGCAAATGCAACCAGCTGTAGTATGATGGTCCTTAGAAAATCAATGTACCGGTGAACAACACTCTTTAATTTTTATGACTTCCAGATCTTCGCGACTGTGGTCAGAGCTCCAGCTGCTGGAGCAGCAGTGAAGTTATAATTCCAGATCACTGTGTAACCCAAAGTCCTGTTTGTGCAAGGGGAGACCTCTCCCTTCACACACACAGGACTTCCACCACGAAGACCCTACCTTAAAATTTCCAAACCTTCCCTAAGGAAAATGGGGGAATGCGGACACTAATGCTGCTTTCAGATAGCAGCCCCGGCAATAACACGGTTTTATCAACCTGGGTTATTGCCGGGGCTTTTTGTTGGAAAAAAAAAAAAAAAAACCCAGATAGGTCTCTTAAAAAACTCCAGGGCAGACCCAGGAAATTCTGGGTCCTGGGTCTGCCCTGACATTGTGAAGGGGCTATGCTTGGCTCCCAGGGAGGGACTTGTTTACTGTTGCATAGCAACCCAATCGGTGCATCGGCTGCACCTTCACATTACTGCTTACCCTTCTTTTTTCCTGAATCTAAGTCCCGGGTTCCTAGATCTGGGACCAGGACCCTGGTACATTTCAGATCACCACCAAAAACCTGGGTTTTTAGGGGCAATCTGAAGGTTGTTTAAGACTGTACCATTATCTGTACAATTGCCAAACCTCTCCCCACCCATGCCACCGTTTCTGCCCTGCCGACTGAAAGGCTCCTACATAGTAGAGGGAATTGCAGATTGTATTCAAAATGAATCTATTTGGTTCTAATTACAAATCACCTTTTCCATTTATTCATTTGTTAAATAAAACCATAGTATAAGCTTCAGTATCTTTTGACAAATCACATTAGTGGAACTCCAATCCCCACAAAGCAGTCTCAGTCTCAGTCAGCAGAACAAACTAAGATTTGTATTTCACAGCCTATATTTGCTGTACATATACTTTCCATTTGCTTGGGCAGAAAGAACCAGAGTAACTGGAGAATATAAACACAAATTAATTTCATTAAGTTCTGTGTCCTTAGCTAATGTGTTCTTTACATAGGTGATAAAACTGATTAATTGCATACCTACTGCATGTTGCATTGTATTGGAACTGACATCTTATCAGTGCAGCCAGATTGTGCTGTGTGCAGCAGAACAGGCACATGATGTGTTTATAGGCCTGCACTCACGTTTAATCTGTGATATTATGAATTTATGGAGAGTCTGATACGTTTATGGGAGCCATTAATAGGGTGCTAAAACAAACACATAAAATCAGTGCACCTAGCCTCAGCTGCTTGTGTAATTATGTAGGAGCATATCCCATGAAGATCAAATATCATGTGTGTGATTATAATCATTAGTTTTATATCAATGATTGCATGATCATTCAGAGCACTAACTCTTTCAGCACTGGGGTCACTGCTGGCTGCTTCAAATAAATGAATCCTGTATATATATAGCTATATTCTGGTAAATCCTATAAATGCCCTCATCATATTAATACTACTGCCAACCACCTAGAACTAAAATGAAAATGCAATGTAACCTTATTTTCTGTTTCTGCATAATCATAAGAAACATTATCCTGCAGGATTGTGTCCAAAGCCTCATGTGCACTGTTACTTCATTGCTTGCTGTACCTTTGTAACTCTGACTGCTGGATGGCCATTTAGCCTCTATCTGGGAGAAAATGTTAAATGAAAACTGAAGCAGGGTCCAGATCCCTAGAGATGGAGCACCTGGGTGTGACATCAGATCAGAGAAAGTGGCTACACTGGCCCGATCCAGATCTGAGCACAAAACGAACCAAGGACCCCATAGGGCTTCAGGGCAATAAACAGCAGACAGGTGGCATAATTCAGGCATCTGGCAGACAGGGGTTAATGTGTCTGGAGGGCGGTTTGGATAGAGTAGGGGCTGGGGTGGAGTTAGCTGGGGGGGGAGTTAGGTAGGTAGCTGATAAATAGCGCTAGCAATGGGGGAGTGGGGCACTCGTCGCAGAGGATTCACCCTCCCTCCCATTAAAGTTTAAGTTTTGTTTTATTCGTGTTTAACCAATTTTCTTTGCAGACGGAACAAGGTGGGTCGGTAGCGGGGGGTGGGAGGGATCAGCAAATAAGGTTTGGAGCAGGGGGGATGACTTTCTATGGGGGAATGGGGGTAATCTCATAACAGCACAACCCTTGTGGCGAGGGCACCAAATCCTGGCAGTTGGGCCCTGTAGGCGACCACCTTTCAGGTTCTGGGGTGATGTAGTTCAGATGGATCGAGTGTCTTGCTGGAGGATCAGACGGGGGGCGCTTAGGTCAAGGTGGATGACCCCTTTGGTAAGATGGTATTGGTGAACCCCCCACCTGCTATTGGGCCACCTAGTTTCCATTAGAAATTACTTATTTACAGTCATCAGTAGGTTGATCGTTCGATTCAACTTCAATTTGGCCCA
Source organism: Limnodynastes dumerilii (assembly GCA_011038615.1). Classification (NCBI taxonomy): domain Eukaryota; kingdom Metazoa; phylum Chordata; class Amphibia; order Anura; family Limnodynastidae; genus Limnodynastes; species Limnodynastes dumerilii. The sequence continues at coordinate 187,887 of WWET01000426.1, forward strand.
ATTCAATAAATGCCATGTTTCCTTTTTAAACCCAGCTATCGGTGTCTGTCCTGTTAATTCATTAAGGTGCGCATGGCTGCCTGGTGCGTGATTGGGCACTATGCTGTTTAATGTCAGCACATCATGCATGTAGTACTTGCGTGCTGTAATTGACGGTTTGGTACATTCAATCCACTTGCACAAGTAAATGGGACATCTGGATGGGAAGTAAATAACGGCATATGGCGTACAGACACAAAGCAGCAAACGCTCTACTGCTACGTCTCTAAATACGCTCTGCAAGCGCAGGGTTGTGTTTTAAAGGGTTTTAATATGGAATTTACAGGAAAATATGACAATATAAAATGATTGTAAACAACATACCCTATCAGCGATATCTGTTTAATGCATTTTGCTGTACAACAATCAAGCTGACAAGTACTAAATTCGCTTAGGAATGAGCGCCTGCCTGCCTGCATTTTTTATATAACTAGCGGAAGCCCTGTCCCATCCTGCCACCAGAATATTTACCAGGATGGAAATCTGCTCCAGAGAATCCAGATCTGTCCTGATAATGCATTATTTTTTTTTTACCAATCCTAGTGATTGGAGATTCCCCTTGCAGTAAATCTGGATTCGGACCAAAGCTAACCCATGGTGACAATATTGAGACCACTAATTCATGTGCAGATAATGATAGATACCTATTAATATTGCAAACCACAGAGATCTACAGAAATCTTAAAAAAAGTTGTGAGAACAATTGTTTATAATGATTTTCATTTATGGTTTCTTTGGTATGTCAAAATAAGAAAACAAAACTTTACTTTTGTATGTGTGTGGGGGTGTGTGTGGGTGTGTGTATGTGTGCTTATAACGCGTCTGAAATATTGATATGTAACTTAAGCAGTATATGAAACTCTCTGCATGACAGGGGGAGGCAGAAATTTAATGTGATGATTTGAAGGAAGGGGATGAAGGTCCTCAGAACTATGGGCCCGATTCTCATTTAATAGACTTAGGGGACTTGTGCAAGCCTCCTGCATTAGTCCCCTAGAAAATGACATCTGCGCATCTGCGTAAATCGTTCTGTACGCTAGGAGATCCATAAAGTGGGCACTTCCACATGCCTAATCCTTGTCAGAAAGGCGGAGATAGATATTCTAATTGAGTGCAGGGGGTGGCGATCAGCAATTCCACATGGATCTGCATTCAGATCTATGCAGAGAAGTTAATGTAGGGTTCAGAATACCATACAAGAGAGGGAAGTGACAGTGTACTTCCCTTTTCCATGCGAATTCCAAGGGCCTCATTCATTAAGCTCGATTTGGGCTAAATCGCTTGATTTGGAGCTTAAAAATCGCCAAAGTGGATTCATTAAGCTCCAAATCACACGATTTGATTGTGTTTTTAATCGCGGGTGTAAAAATCACGGTCCCGATTTTTTTTCATTACAAACTTACAAAGTTTGTAATTCATTAAAGACGATTTCACCAAATTGCGGTGAAATCGCCTTTAAATCACAAAAAATAAAATCGCAGCCAGAGAGGTGCGATTTCATTTTTTTGATCCAATCGGGACCAACAAAAACACATGTCCGTATAACAGACATGTGTTTTTGTGTGTGTAAAAACCTAAGTGCTGCATGGCTGCAAGCCGTAGCCATGCTGTACTGATGGAACAACTGATGGTTTTTTTCAATGTCTGCCGATTTGCCGCGATTAGTTAAAGTGCTAATCGCGGTGGTTTTCTAATGAAAATCACAGCGATTAAGCCCTTTAGACATCGCGGAGAATCGCCTGAGATTGAAAAAAATTGCATGTTAATGAATTTGAAAACTCTTTTTTTAATTCGCGGCAAAATCGCAGCGATGTTAAATCGTGGCTAGAAATCGTCTTTAATGAATGAGGCCTCAAGTCTCCATGCATACGGAAAATGGATCTGGATCAAGCCCTGTTTTTGGATTATCTGTGGGGTGTGGTCGGTGTATTAACATCACTGTGTAGCAGGTGTATGATGTGATCAGTGTGTATAGAGTAAAGGGATGTACTGGAGAAAGTCAAACCAAAATTGTGTCTAGTAACCCATAATCTGGTGCTGGTATCAATAATTATTATTTTTTTTACCTAACAAAGCTCTTTTAGTTCTAATGTAGGAGGATATAAGTTAAACCACTTCAAATAAGCCATAAATTGATCAAACTAATTTTTACACATAATTTGTATGTTATTCCTTAAGAGACATAACTAGCTCATTTTCATTTTGTTAATGTTACACAGTAAAAAGGCAACACGGCTGTTGTCTTATATTGTTATTAAAGTCATTAAGACCTGGATAGCAGGTGCATGGTATTAAAAATGTATATGCAATACCCTCCAGCCATTTACAGCTGTGCAAATGATTGTCAGAGTGGTGTGACACCTTCATCTAGGTATTGGACCTGACACAGAAGTTTATGCTGACATATCATCTTAGAAAAGTGGGGGTTATAATGATGAATATTCAGTTACAAATAGTTAACACAGGTGATTTAAAAAAGTGAGAAATAAATAGTGATAGATGGAATGTTTAGATGTTCTTTGTGCTCCCTCTGGGTACATTTACATTGTTAAATTCATTCAGGAGCTGCTGGTAGCACAAGATACTTCAAAGAAGCTTGCATTGAGCTTTGAAGCCGTAATATTATCTGGCAGCGGCAGAACATGTGGTGGGAATCACAGCTTTAATTTCAAACAAACTGCAGCCTAGTTAACACACAACATAAAAAGACAGATGAATCAGGATTCGGTCAGTTTGGGAAATTGAACAACATTAACTTCTTAAAGATACCGTGTACTTGAAAATGGTCAAAATCAAGGTTTATTACTTCTCATACTCAAGAGAGAGCATAAAATGATTGTTACCTACAACTCATGCCGATAGGTACATAAAAACTAAATAGTGAAGACCCAGAGGGGCTGATTCAGAGCTGAGCTTCCGTCTATTTTTCAGACGGAAGCGCAGCCAAAATGTCTTCTGCGCATGCCCAGATCGGGAGCGCGCACAGAATCCGTCTGTGATCGCATTCGACCGGGCTGCGCCTGTGGAATGATATTTAAATGAGAAAAGGGTCGCTTTTCTCATTTAAATACTGTTTCCAATGCGGTCCGGTGGCTGCTTAATAAGCCTTATGCTTACACCATCTCTTGAGATGGTGTAAGTGTAGTTGCAGCTCACCGGAGCTGGAAAAAATAAAAAGCAATTAGTAAATTAAAAAACAAAAAAATCCTTCCCCCGCTACCCCCTCCGCTGCAACCCACAAGCGCTGAAAACAATTAAATAAAGAACGGCCCGCCAGGGCATGCTGACGCTAGTAGAACTACTAGTCCAAGCATGCCCATGAATGACAAGGCATGCTTGCGCTAATACCACTACTATCAGCAGCATGCCCTGCCCTAAAAAGCGTTAGATACCCATGGCATTAAAAAAATAAATTACTGTGCCCTTCCAAAAAAACAAATATTTAAACGTCCCAAGTGCCCCCCTATGTTAAATACAAAAATAATGCAAATACCCCATCCCTTTCATTATAAAAAAATTACAGTGCCCACATTAAAAAAAATATCTTTTCTATTATTAAAAGGCACAGACCCTATTCACAATATGGAATGGACTGATTTTATGGAGTTCCACCAGTATTTCTCCTTCGCCCTTTAGCACCACCAACACTTGTGCAGTTATCCGGGACACAGAAGGGAGCACAGACTTATCAGCATGACTTCAATCATGAAAAACAAATGTGTTTCACTGGCCATTTAGCAGTTTTCCATGTCTTGTAATAACAAGATTACAACACAGTAGACATTTGGTTATATTTGATGGAAATATTTATAAGTTGAGATTGAGATACTGGAAAAAAAACAACATGATGTGGTCCACCGAACAGCATTATGGTTACCCTACAAACTACCTACTGCTGTCCAGCTTCCTCCATACATGGCCCTCAACCCACAAGGTTTTGTTCTACATATCAGCTTGTCCTCCATGCTAATTTTCCCAACTAGTCTTTCTCTCACATGGAACTACTTTTCTTACGCATGCAACCACATGACTCTCTTATTCTCTGAGACATGTCACCTTCTGCCTAGCAGTTTGTTTTACATTGATGTCACATGTACCTAGTGCTAAATTAGCTCTAAATAATTTTTAGAGTGAGAAGGTAAATTAATATAAAATCATTAGCTTTATGTTGTAGTACACACTCCTGTAGTAAGATCTGCTGTACCCGCTAGTGCCCAACCACCACTAAAGAGTCTGTATGGGGTAATGATATACATATATCATTACCCCAAATTCATACTAAATGAATATTATGTTTCTTTTTACAGCTATGTTAAATCACTACTAGGGTAGATGAAGAACCCACCCAGTTTTACGATCAAGATGGGTGGCTGCTCTATGTGGTCATGATGTGGTTGTTGTGCTTTATGTAATGTAGCCACCATTCAGCATGGACTGCCAGTTTGATTACCCACCAGTCTGGAGACCTGATTCCTTGGTCATAATAAAATGGTCTGTTTCATATATGCTTTGCGACCTGCTGTATAATTACCTTATAGATTGATTTGAGCAACCTCCATCATGGAAATCTGTTTCCTATTAATAGGCAGACTGAAGAGGAGGATGCACTATAGTCATTAATTTTGTGGGGCTTAAGTAAAGGTGTAATAGTGCCCATCACGTTCCTTCAATGAGATTGCATATCATCACAATGCCTCAGAATCCAGACACAGTAAGACATTGCTGTTGAAGAATACCATGCAGAGATAAATTGGCTTTACTTATATTTATACATAAATGTCCATTTAGCAGCCTTGCTATAAAAATAAACACAGTAGGCATCATTCAATGTTTATTCCTACAAAAGAGAGTTGATAGGTCTCAGGACTGAACTGTGCAGACCTGATGTATTGGTTCAATCAGAGCTACTTTATTACACGCTAATGACTTTACTTGTTCACTTTGCTCTGGCATATTGTACGCGCAGTTAGCAGATTTTATAATCATCTTTGACAGCAATGAATTTTTTCCAGTATTAATATCTTCCTAACAATACACATTGCTGATGAATGTACTGGAAAATGTAATAAGTCAGAAACTAAAGAATGCATATTAAAGTGGATTTGGCTGTGAAATTTTAAGTCTACTCTCTAATATTTGTTTCACTGTGATGGTAATATATTCATCATTAACACATTCTTTATTAGGCCCCAGTGTCCCAGAATAATTTTGTAAATTGTAGAAGGGTAATCAAATGTCACTAGAAAATAATGCTTACAGCCATGTTCCATATGGGACTCATTCATTCTCATTATGCTTCCTTCTCACCTTCCCCGCAGTGGACATACTGATGACAAAACAGATGACAAGAATTTAACATGTGGCGAGGTGAATGGGCGTGAGCCAGACGATTCATCATGGCGATGCAGTGTGAAAATGGATTTCACAAAGTGACTGCTAAAAGATAGAAAACCTGAAACTTGTTATAGACAAACATTAAGGGATAGATTTACTAAGCTGCGTAAAAGTGGAGATGTTGCTGATAGCAACCAATCAGTTTCTAGATGACATTTTCTAGTATGTAATATTAAAGTGAGAGCTAGAATCTGATTGGTTGCTATAGGCAACATCCCCACTTTTCCTTTTCCGCAATTTAGTAAATCTAGCCCCAAATCGGCATGGTCCTCCTTAGATATAAATAGATAGCATTGGACGCAAATGCAACTGACCTGGCTTGTTGCTGACATAGAGCATTCTCAAACCAAGAATTCATTGACTATTATTTCATATGAATACCTACAGAATAGCTGGGTCATGTTTCAGAGAATCACTTCAATGAGTCACTAAAGTATAATAGTGAAGAAGCACTGAATGTTCCTTTAAGGGTGTAGTATAGTGGTTTCTTTATGCGGTTGAGATTTAAGTGCATTATATGGAGCTCTCACCCACAACTTAGGCTCAGGAGATGGAATAATTTAATTTAGTTTTTGTAATATATTGAAAAAATCTTGTAAGACAGTGACTTTTTCACTCCATTCCACACAAACTGTATGGAAAACCCAAGGAGCATGACAAGATAGGCAAAGTGTTTTTGTATGATAGGCAAAGTATAAAGAATGTCTAACTGACACAACAGCTACAGAAGCGTCTTCATATATATCCTTCTGTCTGGATATAGCTTAGATTTTATGACATGAAGTCTTCTTTACGAAGTTCAATCTTGATGTAATATCCTTTTAGGCCTTTCCCACTGCAGACTACACAACTAGACCTTTTATAACACATTATGAAATCTAGCATGCTGTTAATTTCGATATCTCTTTTCTATCACAATGACCTTGGGTCCTTCCCATACCATTGATCCATGTTGCTATTGTTGAATCAGATCTAAATTTTCAATGTAGGCTTTAACCAATACAGCTGAAAACAATATTGTGAACACACCTTGAACACAGCAAAATAGCTGGCTATTAGCAAGAGTATTTCAATTTGTAATAAATTATTCCAAATGCAGGAAAGTATTAGTTCCCAATAATTGATCTATATAATAAATGATCGTAAAAGATGATCCCTTTCATTGAATAAAATTACTTAAAAAATATATTTTTTATATATAATACAGTAGAATTTATTTGTAAGTATTTATCTGAAAAGAGGTGTGGGTCTGCAGTTAGAATAGTCCTTTATATACAAGCCAGTTCTAAAATGGTGGTGAAATTGATTGCTTCTGCCTCACTGAGGAGAAGCAATCGATAATCCGAAGGATGAAGATGCAGAGGCGAATGGTGATTATTTATCTAACCCCAAATCCTAATCTTTACCCTAACCCTCTCCTTCTATTACCCAAACTCTTATCCTCTCTTCCCCGCAGCCTGACCCTAAGACTCCCTTCACTTCAGCTTAACCCTAAGACTCCCTTCCCCACAGCCTGACACTAAGGGCCTGATCCAGACCTACGCCCGCCGTCGCTAGGACAGCGGGCGTAAGATTGGCTGAAAAGCCGATCTGCGCATGCGCTGGGCAGATGTTGCCTGGCGTCGCTACAGCAACACCCGGGCGTCCGTAGCGCGTCCGTAGCAGCGCTGGAGGGGACGTCCCCCAGCGTCCCTACGTTCAGGTTAGTGTAGGTGGGCAGGGGGAGCTAGTTAAATGAGGGTTGGAGGGCGGGCTAAGCGGCCATACGCTCCTGTGCGAGCTGATGGCCCCTTCCTTATGCCGGCTCCGGCTGAAGTTAGGGTAGCCTTCAGCCGGCGTAAGGAAGGGGCCATACGCCCGCACAGGGGGAGTGTCAGTGAAAGTGAACGCCGATACGCTGTGCTTTAGTAAGCATAGTGCTTCGGCGTAGGTCTGGATCAGGCCCTAAGACTCTCCTCCCCACAGCCTGACCCTAAGACTACCCTCCTCGTAGCCTAACCCTAAGACTCCCTTCCCCACAGCCTGACACTAAAACTCCCCTGTAATACTCACCTGTTCAGTCTGATGCAGCAGGTCTGCGTTAATTTACAAATTAATGAATGGGTAAGTATGCCAAAAAATTAATTCAGCATACTTACCCATTCATTCATTCCTAATCACTAATATTCTCGATGTAGAGACAGCCGAAAATGAGCTTTCGGCTGTCTGTATTTCAGAAATCGAATTTTCGCTTCATAGAAAGCATCCCTCTGAAAAGAGTGCACTACTCCACAACTCTGTTATGGCAATGCAAGAGGTAAGAAAAATGAAAGCTGATTAAAGGAGTGCACTCCTGATCACAATTAGTAGTTTTGCTACTAATAAGCTTTTTGTCAAGGCCAGATAACAATATTTTAATAGGTATTTGGCTTTAGTAGAAAGGTCAAGATAAACAGTAATTAAAGTTAAGTGAGTGTTGAATGAGTCTAATTTGGCTATCATTGTGATGAAAGAATTGTAAGCGATATGTCAGAAAGATTTAGTAAACTCTACCTTATAGACACCGCTCAGTTCTCAGAGACTGAGTACCGAGCATTGTCTTAAGCTGCTAGCTTCTGACAGCATAGAATTCAATGGGTGCAGGGTCGATGGATGCCATGGCCCCTCCTTATTTCCGGGCACTGTACGAGCCGTGTTTCCGGCTTTCATAGAATTTACACCACTGGTCATTTCGAAATGTTAGGTAAGAATGAAAGCAAGAACACAGTTTAATACAGAGGTAGAAAAAAGCAATAATCCTAGTAGAGCTGGCCATACACTAGATTGATTCTTGGCCCGATCATCCAATTATTGGGTGATCAGGAATGTACTCTTCATAGTTAGTGCAAAAGTTTTTCAAATGCCAAATAAATATATCAGAAACTCTTGTATGATTATTTGATCTTTTGACATGTTTAATTTAAATCGGGAGAAAGCTCCCGATATCGTGTAGTATATAGGCATTGTCAATTATTGGGTCTACTGTCACAACACTGTAACCTGAGATTCTGCAGTGCTGTGACAGTGGACCCAACAGAGGGAGAGAAGACACAGTGTACTGTCACAGCGCTGAGCAGCCTGTCACTGGTAGAGCCTTTCCATGCGCATTGGCCTGCTAATGTGCCACTCTCAGCAGCAAGTATCAATGGGTATGATACCATCATCACTTCCAAAGTCCGGGGAGAGCTTGCAAATATCTCAGATCTGGGCTTGAGGCAAGTGATTTAATGCAAATCATTGCGTCATGCTCTGAGCATTCAAGCTCAATAACATCAAGTCTCACTCCCATCCTTGGTTACCCTATGAATTATTGGGTCTACGGCTATGAATGGCAGCTTTAATTATGCAGGGGGTAAGTTGCATAAATCACACCCACAAGTTCAGCTCCCATGCTGCTGTCTCTTGTTTCTCCCTTCCAGGAGAAACAAAGAGTCGGCGACTATGCGTTATGCATCACTCATTCACATTTGCCGCCAGGCTTCAATAACATTAGTTTACAACATTCATAGAGTAATAAAACTTTGAATGAATCCCATAACAATGTCCACATTTGTTTCTGGCACTGGTATGCCATAAACTTTCTAAATATTGCAACAAAAAAAGACTTTCAACTTTCACTTTTCATTGTTCTTAATCAGCTTGTTAGAATATAAAAGCAGACAGTCTTATGCTTTAGATATCTATGTAATCATCTTAACTTCAATAGCAAGCAGTGACTTCAATGCCCACTGCCTCTGAAAATCTGTATGGTGCAGACTGTCTCTGCAGCGCAAAATAATGCATTTGTGCCCCTCCAGCTGATAAAGCAATAATTAATTCTGCTGTGAGATACATTTGCACGTTCTATCTTTCCATCTAATCCTGCTGTGCCCCACAAGGGAGGTTGAAAGCAGGTTGGGATCAGCATATGAATCAAGACTTTAGATCTTTAAGAACAAAAGCTTTTACCTGGTTCTGCCCAAACCCTCCATTTTTTTTCCTTTTCTTAAATGAAGAAGAAAAGAAATTGTTTCTTTGTAGAAGACATCAACGCCAAAATCTCACTTATGTGCCTTTGACACGAGCAAAGCCCAGTTGTCATATTGTAAAAGAAACTTTGAGAATGGAGCTATCGCTCATTATATCCTATGCTGTTTTATGTACCTTTAACACAGCAATTGCTTGTGTACCAGACACTTTGATTTGTAGCCAAGCAAGAGAGAACTTTTTCTTTTTTCCCCAGTTTATGCACGTCTCTTTCCTTTTTCCTTGCAATTCGACCCTCCGTCTTTTTGTTCTCTGGACATCCGCGAAGTAAATGGCGGAAAGCGCATTCTCTAAGGAACATAAATCATGAATGTAAACGGTGTTATAAAATCCCCTTCTTTGGAGAAATTTAGTATGAAAAACGGCCCAAATATCCTTTAGGAAAACAACTCGAACATTAGATGGCTATGAATCTTTTATGATCACTTAGCAATCCCCTTTGTTTTATTTTTCCCCTTGAAGTGCTGTATAATTATTCCATTTATTTCCTTTCATATTTTGCTTAATCTTGAATTGTATTTCTCATTACCATTTTGGGAGGAGATGGTGCTTTTTCCTTTGGTATCATTCAATTGCTTTTATGTTTCCCTTGTACGAAATTAATTACATTCTACCTTCAAGCATAGGGATTTTTTATTTTTTTGCAGTGTCTCCGTTGCACTATGCCTGCTTTTAATTAATCTTCTAATACAGGTTTTACAGCCAAATGGGATGATGTTCTCAGCATCAAAGAAACAAAGGCTGTAACAAAGCTGAAACGTGAGCTGATGGCAACACGCTGATGTAGTCTGATTTGAATATGTTGGCTAGATGCTTGAAGTTACTCAACAAGCAGTGACCTAATGTTTAATGAACAAGATAGGACCAATGAAACTATGTCCACAATATCGTTGCCCCTACATTTTTTCTTGAATCATTCACGCTAAATTCATTTTGCATGTTTAGGCAATAATTAGCAAGGGTTAAGCTAAACTTAGTCTTACAATTAGTTAACAAATGTGGCAGTAGACCTTTTAACTTTTCTTAGCTGAACAAATATGCCAGCCAGAGGAGCTGTTTCATGTAGTACCCCTAGAGATTCCTATAGATCTAATACCACATACAATTACTACCAAGTTTAAAAGGGGTGTGGTTCGCTGTTTTTTATGACTGAATATTGACAGTTACACTGACAGTTCTCAAGATTAATTAAATGATTAAGGACCGGATTCGCACTTATCTGTGTGATCCTTCTTCAGTCTTCTCCCCCGCCTCATCACTGGTTTTAGGTGCCTAATAGCACTTAGGAGTGTCATAGGCAACCTTAAGTCACCGTGCGTATTTTCCCTCTTATGGAGGGAAAATACGCACGGACAATCCCCAGCCCTCCATCCCAGCCTAATCTTCATCCCTCCCCCCACCCACTTGACCTAATTATCCCCGGAGCCTGCCGTGGCACGCCACCTTTCACCTAAAAAACTACATGTGGTCTTTAAAGATCGCACATAGTTCATCTATGTGCCTAAGGACTGCGTGGATTGCGTAGTCAGACTTACTACGAATGTCCAGTTTCAAGATTGGGCAGAAGAAGCCTCTGCTTCTTAGGTGTGAATCAGGGCCTAAGATATTAGCCTTTCAAGTGACCCATTGAATTATTATTAATTATTCAACCATCATAAACCATCATAAAGAATTTGACCATCATAAAGAATTTGTGCTGTGCCCTATACACAGCCTAAGGAAAAAGTAAAATGTTAAATCATGTAATATTCATGTACTAATGTTGCCAAATTAGGACCCAGAGCATAATGCATGAGAGCAACTTAAAGGTTTGTTCATCTATCTCTATATCTCTAAGATGTACCTAAGTTATGGAAGAAATATTTCATGAGTTCTTTATACAGCATCAAATCAGCCAAAATCAGCAGTGTTGGTCCATTTTATTGTGCATAAGTGACCTATCAGAGTTGGTGTAAGCAGGGTGTGTTTTTAGGAGCACCACAAACAAGGTCCTGTTGGTCAACACTAATACGCTAGCGTACTTAGCTCAGGATCTGGCCCAATGCTCCTATCCCAACTCATACATCTCTAATGTTGGGAGTTCTACTATTGCTCTTCTTCCTTATTAAATAACAAAATAGATTTTACAATTAAATGAGATATCTGGGGGAAGGTTTAGCAGAAAATGTTATAGATGCTTTAGGAATGGAAAACTAACTGAACTTTAATACAAATTTTGTTCCAGTTATAACTAGATTGTTTTCAAATTAATAAAACATCCTTTTCTGTGAATCACGGAATCCTATTGTTTGTCAGTTGTCTTTGATATAATCATATTTGTGTTGACAAAGTCCAGAGGTTTATCCGATCTTCATTTAACTCTTCAGAGATGTAATCCTTTGTGATGTGCAATAAAAGAAAAGAAAATTTCTAGAGAATTCAATATGTCAGATATACAATACTAAGAGGGATAATATCTTATATTATCTGTCCCATCTATGCCCAGGGGGAAGACTATCCTAGAGTAATACTACCTGTCATTCTCTAATATTCCTCATAAGACTGGGAGAAATGAAGCGATGAATGGAGGGGATGATAGTGTTTGAGACAACAAACTTGAAAATGGAAATGCTCATGTAGCCTGTAAAAGTTTCCATGGAGATTGCAGAATTAAAAAATGTATCTGTATTGTGATTAAAAATGGTGCCATTATTTGTGACAGTAGATTAAATGTGAGCAGAAACATCTCTGAGCAGACAAAATTTTAAGTGAACTGTGAATTAATAAAGCAAGAAAAAAAAAATCACATTATCCATATAACTCATTATCATTAACATGATTTATAACATACATCCAATGCTTGCATATGCAGAAGAAAAGACTGGAGACATGAGGGGATAGAGCCACACTAAGGAAGATGAACCAGGTAAATATAAAAGGATTCTAGCACTACATATCCCAGGATTATTGTAAATGTTCCTAATCATTACTGTACAGTATGAAGCAGCAGCGGTGGGACAAAAACCCAATTTCAGAGCAATTACGGAGGAGTAAAATGGTTTATTATGGGGTATAAACCTCATTTGGTCCGGATTCACAGGTAGTTTTCGTCTTACGTACGTTGTTTTAAGAATTGAGCTACTACACACGCGTGGTAGCTTATTTACTCTATCTACGTACCATCTCTGTACCGCGCTTACGCAATCTACGTACAGAAATGGTACGTAGATAGCATAAATAAGCTACTAAGCATGCGTAGCAACTCAATTCTTAAAACAACGTATGTAAGATGAAAACTACGTAACTGTGAATCCAGACCATTCAAATTGTGTTCCTTAAAAGGACTCTATATTAACCCATGATAGGGCATAGAAATATATAGAGCCCTATTATGATGTGCGTAGGGGGGGAAATAAAGACCTATGTTGGCCTGATAAGAATATAATTAAGAAAAATTAAATAGTATTATTAATGTCTCCTTAACAGAGCTGACATTTTTTCTCATAATAGGCACTATATGTCCCATAACAAAGCTGTGCCCAGCTCCCTTGTTAAGTTTAACTTACACTTTTACTAGCAATGTGTTACGGGTGACTACCTTGTCTCTGCTGCTTCAGAAACAGTATCCCAGCAGCTGACTTCACATCAGTCTCACACAGCTGGGAGTCTTTCTATCTGCTAATGCAAGAACAGAGCACCTTCCTCGTGTACACCCCAACCCTTTGAACATCTGCAAGGAAGGGGGATATATAAAGAATCTTTTATATGACAAGTGCAGGCATTTTCCTATACAGAGTGGTAACTTATGCATCTTATGTAATGTATGTAATGATACAGTATAACTAGAACAGTCTCATAAAAGAGAGTAAATAAACACAACAAATATAAATGAACACAGTATAAACAGCACCCACTGCAGTCCCTTCATTGTAGTGGCATTATTATTATTATTATTATTATTATTATTAATAATAATAAATAAAGGTAATGCTGTTACATAAATTCTGGCATCCCTACTCATTAATCTACATCATCTTTCTAGACTGCCTGTGTATCTCAAGCTAAAGGCTTGATGAAGACCCCTTCTGTTGTACAATTCTGTATCTTGAGAAAACCTTATTCCTTGTTCTGGTAGATTTTCTTTTCAAGATGTGTTATTTCATATCAGAGTGCTTGCTTCATGGACTAGCATCCTTTAATTTACATGGCTATCATAAATGATTCAGCCATCTTCGTTACGTACATTTGTACTTACGCACAGGGAACATCTGGCATGCGCAGATGTTCCCAGACAGGGGACTTACGCAAATGAATTGCGTAAGCCCCCTGTTGGCCGGAGTTAAGGATCGGGCCCTTTGTGCCTATGTAAGACATCCTTGGTTGTTTTCAAGGGTTTCTCTTCTCCCACTTGCTGATCCTTTGTATGTCAGTTAACAGCTGTCCTACTCATACCACATCTTGGCTTGTGTGTGCCACTGCAGTAACATAGAAACATAGAAACATAGAAAGTGACGGCAGATAAGAGCCACATGGCCCATCTAGTCTGCCCAGTATTCAGCCTCTGTAGTGGAGAACATTACAGATGACTGCCTTTTGCTAGTCCAGCTGACTAGCCCAATCTGCATCCACATATTGAGTTAAATTATGTTTGAAAGTTTATGGAAGTTTGAGTTACCGGTATATATTCCAGGTTCCCTTCAGAAATAACTCTTTAATTTCATTCCAATCCATCTTGCTAAGCTTGGACAAATTTGCAGCTTCTGTTGTGATTTGAAGAACAATAACAGCAGTGTCTGCTGATAACATGGCACTAGAGTTGAATATTCATGTTTTTCATATAATTTGTGTCCATGGGAGTGTTTACTGGTTTTGTACCTTGCATTCCAAATTTTTCATTAATTTGTTGTCTATTATTTCTTTAGTTAAAAATATTGATATCTTCATCCTCTATTAAAATCTATAAAATCAAATCCAAGAGGGGCCATAGTGTTGCGAAAATCTATGCTGGCTGTGTTATGTACTGTTTTTAGCTGGTGCCTTGTGAAATCCCTCAATTGTCACTACAGAATATGAGATCTGTTTACTATCAGGAACGATTCTAGCAGCACTTATGCTAGTCAGGCTTGCTACACCTCGCGGCGAGCTTGGCTAGCAGAAATTTTATATTTATGAATACTCACCTTTCCACAATGTGAAGTAAGCTAATGCCATCTTTATATACTTTTGCCAATTTCCAAAGCCCCAGCAATCTTCAGCAACTTGCCGGCCCATGTGCAGTGGCCTTTTTTTGTGACTTCTGTTTCTAATTTCCGATAGGAAAAAGCACTTTGCAGTGTTTCCTTTCTTGTCTTAAAAATATTGAGAAACTGGTAAGATGCATCAGACAGGTATGTTGAGCTTTTAAGGCTGGGGCCTTAATGAATGTCTTCCTTAAATACAGAATATATATTATCAATTCCTGTGGTTAGCTGCAGATTCAGCACTATCATGAAGTGAGATTGCTGTCACTTACTAAATTGTGAAACTGCTAATTCATAGATTTGTGTGTTTGATTACCAGGGATTAAAGAACTCCCCATCCACATGCATAGAAGATGCCCCACTATGTTCTTTTCAGAATTTTACTGTTTTTCTCTGTATTGCTTAAGGAACACATCTAATAAAACACCAGCCTTAATATCCTAATTTCATTTATGACATTATGGAGTTTAAGGGCCGTATGCAATCTATGATGCAAGAAGTAACGTTACAAAATTACTGTGCATGCGCAGTAGCACTTTTCTGAAAACTCCGTCTGCATACGGCCCTAAGTGGTTAGTCTCTGATTTTTTGTCAATGTAAGAAAAACGTAATCACACATGTTAAACCACGATCGGTCTGCCCCTATTAATTAGCGCGGTTGTGACGGCCTTTAAAATACTAGTTTTCCATGTCAATCATAGCTCAGTAAATGCAATTAACTTTGATTTCAGTTTTTCATGGAAAAACTGCCTTTATCTCCAGAATTTGAAGTTATCTCCATTTAGTAAATAGAGCCCCATTATTGGATTCCAGAGAATTATTATTAGTGCACTGAATATGTCAGGTAAACTGCACAAAAACCATGACTACTATATGTTTTCCCTTTATAACCTTTCTGATAGAATGGAGTTGTGCTCTCTCCAGCAAACCATTTATATGTTCCAGCATGTATTTTCTCTTGCTATGTCTCAGTTGGTACAGTTTTCCTAGAAGCCTTAATTTGCTGTTTTAATTGGACCTTTCATGTAGCTTCTGTAGTACATCTCAAATGCCCTTTGCATGTCTTATCTGTATTAGCTGGATATGTTCAACTAATAAACATATGATTGCATGTGCATGTCTCTTTTCTCATCTCAATTTTGCATATTAACCTCTGTTCTCTCAACTTTTCCATAGATGATAGTAGCCCTTCCTTACACAGCTTAGAAACTCATTTCTGTTCTGCTTTCAGTTTCCTTTCATTTGATAATTTTTTCATGAATTTCAGCTTTTTCTTACTCAAATCTACTGTCTTGACTTTTGTTTTCTTCTGAAGCACACTGGTCTCTTTCAGTACATCTGGTTCCAATTGAGGCCCGTCACAACTGTCCCCCTAGTCCCCCCCTGTCGCCGGGCCTGTTCAGTACATCTGGTTCCAATTGCTCAGGAAGAACAAAGTTGATCTGTGAGAAAATAAAGAGCGTGCTATACTATTATACCCTTAAAAACTCATGCACAGAACGCATGCACAAAATAGATATGCATATTAAATGCGTAAATAGCCTATCATACACTATTCTGAATGCAGTCCAATGACTTTAATGGTATCAATGTATAGTTCTTCTCCTTTTGTGCTTTAGATTTTCAGTTTTATATATATATATTTTTAATATTTTAAAAATGTTAAATAAAAAAGAATTATTCTTATGGACTCCAGCAAGTGTTTCATTAATTTTGTGCTTTAGATTTTCAGTTTTATATATATATATATTTTTAATATTTTAAAAATGTTAAATAAAAAATAATTATTCTTATGGACTCCAGCAAGTGTTTGATTAATAAAGACCTAGTTGTCTCAGCTTCTGAGTGTGTTATAGCTTTTCTTGCCAATGTTAGTTGCCCAGAGGCCCCCACAAACCTTAATCTGACTCTGGTTTCTATGGTAACCATTCCCCCTCACACAGACTTAAGTCAGTCAAACCTACCTTGAGCTGTCTAATTGAAGTGTGTAGAAATTTCTAGAATTACAGAGGTCAGGATTACAATCCAGTTGTTGGAAGTGTCATTCCTCTTGAGGCTGGAAGGGCAGAACTGTTTTGACTGTATTCTTTTATTACTATTAATATTAATATTGTTAAAGTTGTGCATCTTTTTGCAGCCAGTCATTATGGTTAGAGTATTACAAGTAGCAAGTATGTAGGACCATACAACCTCTGTTCACCTCTGTACTCTTGCACTGGCTCAGGGGTGGAACTACCATTGGTGCAGCAGGTGCAGGCACCGAGGCCCATGCTGATACAAGGGCCCACAGCCGTCATCACCGCACCGCCAAAGCTCCCCACTGGGTTACCAGGATATCATCAGGGTCAAAGCATATTTTGCACCTGGGCCCACAACTCGCTAGTTCCGCCTCTGCACTGGTTAATAGTGACTGGGCATTTTCTGTTATGTATAGAAGTCATCAAATAAATATCTTCAGAAGTAAAAGGAAACAACTGTAGCATAGAAAGGAAGCTTATGCTGAAGTGTATAAGGAGACTGTGAGCAATTGAGAGGCACGTGTGAAAAAGGTACAAAAGAAAGCATAAAATAGGTTACCAAGAAAAAATATTACAGTAGCAGAGTCAGCTGCTCCAGTATTAGCACCATGGGCTTAGCCAAGTCTTTACTTTAGCAGAAGCATACCGCCCGCCCACTATTCGTACACACTGTACACATGGAGGGTAATTCCATCCTGCCGTCTTAAAAGCTTGAATCAAGTATCCAGATCTATCACAGATACCTTTAGCTAACACATGTGCAGTACCGCAACAGGATCCACATGATCTAAAGACGTAGTAGCTTAATTCTTAAAACAACGTACGTAAGACGAAAACTACATAACTGTGAATCCGGACCTATATATCTAATAGCTAGTTACTTTGTAATGTAATGACAGTTTCTAATAATGGGGTAGATCCAGAACTACGTTTGCCATACGTTTACTCGCGTAGCGTATTTTCGCGTGCATACCTTCTATACGCTCCCCTAGGCACACCCCTTGAATGTATGTATTTTGCCAAGATACGCTTTTCAAACCCTACCTTAACTTTTGGCAACGTAACCCCAGTGATCCGCACACGTACGTATGGGCAACACGTATTTACGCAGCTAAGCACGCCCATACTGTACACTTTAAATACAAACCCCCGAATACATAACGTATTTTGGACTCACGTAAAATTGGCACGCCCACACGTAAGTATTTACGTGAC
>WWET01000426.1:205884-218705 GCA_011038615.1 Limnodynastes dumerilii
TGAGCGTATTTTCTATGGTGCACATGCACAGTACTTACCAAAAGGCGATTTTACGTCTCCGCCACGCGTACATTCGCTCACAAGCGTTGTTCTGGATCTGGCCCAATGTCTATAAAGTATTTGGCTGCTGTTTCAGTTTTTATACTAGGTGGCATCACTGTGTTTGAAAAATAATTTATTGATGTGGACATGTTATAAACAGTGAGTTCTGCTTAATGATATGGTAAAGCAGATTTCTCTTACATAACTTATATACAAGGAAAACGTCCTGCTGTTACACACATCTTTTATTAGAGCAGTGATGAGAAACTGAAGCTCCTTTGAGCCATCACTTGCATCCCTAAGCTCCTTTATATGCTGATATCAGGCTTTTTGTGTTACAGTGTGTAACGCTTGTTTACAATGCCTGCTGGTATGGAATGACATATAGGTGTCTCTTTCTTTAATTAAATGTATTATTTGTAGACACTTATCATTAGGTGCTAAATATGTTAACAATCAGTGCAGTGTTTTATTTATGAACTTTCACATTTTCTATACAAAATAACTTTTTTTTATAGAAGGGGTCCAAGATATAATGTAATTTGAGCACACCTAAATTACCAAATGTGCCCCCCACCAGAAACATATAATACAATTCTATTTTTCTTTGTCCTTATAGGAGATTTCTTTCATCCGATGGGCAGCTGACTGGCTCCTATCGCTGCTGGGTTGTAGTGTAACTTTTCCACTGAATTCTGCCAGGTGCCCTACGCTATTAATAGAGACGTAAGACTGCATTACTTATAAATGTAAGATGCCTCCTCCCCCTTCGCCATCTCTACCAGCAGTGCTTGTTGTTACGATTGGTATGACAGAACACGGTAGCTCAGGAACTGCTGAGGTTTATTGCAGGATGAAACAGATGATACAATGTAGATAAGGCAGAAATTAGCAGAAAACACCAAGGGCCGTATTCAGACTTCTGTTTTCACAGCGACTCCTGTGCGTATTTTTAGACTATTTTTAGACTATTTTTAGACTATTCGCACGGAAGTGCATTACGGACGGACGTATGATAGGCACGTGTGTACATACATCTGGACATGCAACACAAATTTACGCGGGGGAGATTTTAAGTGAAAATGGGCGGAGCAAGGCATTAAAATGAAGGAAAATGGGCTTGATTATCATGATACGCACGTACGGAGGACAGAGACGTACAGGACGGCACACGAAAAGATAGAGGTGGTCTATGGTGGTGTAAGTCTATGTGAGCACGGATTAGCAAGGGAGGTGACTGGGGTTTTGGTGGGTGTTCCTTGCTATGTGCTTACGTATATTTGCGGTCGCGTTTCCAAATGGAAGTCTGAATATGGTCCCAAGATACTGGAAATGTAGATGACTGTGGAAGCAGGCAAATGTCAGAAGAATGGAGTGTCCAAGGTGGGTATATCCAGAACTACGCACTAGCATAGCGTAAATACAATGCATTCCCCTGGAAACTCCCATCAGCCGGCCGTAGATTCCCTGCCTTATGCTCACAGAACCCTACCTCAACCTTTCCTATCGTAAGTACGTCCTGTCGTAATTACACAATGTTTGTAACAGCCTAAGTATACCCATACTGTACGATTTAAATGCATTCCCCCACCTACATTTCATAACTGCATCGTACTTATGGCTATCGTAATCTAGGCATGCCCTTTTGTTCGTACTTACGCCAATGTTACGGACAACTAATTTTCAACTACGGCCAACATAGAGTTACGACAGGAAGAAGTCACTGTGCGCATGCATGTGTGTTTAGGGTGTGTTTTTTTACAACACATTTTTTAATAGCGATTTAAGGACATACTGGAGGCGACTGTGTCAAAATGCCTTTAGTAAATCCTGCGATTGCTATGCCTGCCATTGTAAAAATCAGGACTGTGATGTAGAGCGAGGTTTGCCATATCGTTTTTGCTAAAGGCTAAAGTCCCGGAACTTTGCCTTTAGTGAATGCCATAATCGCCCCCAAAGTCCTGGGACTTTGGACATTTTTAGCAAAATCTACTTTAGTAAATGAGGCCCTATGAGTGCTAGACACTGTTGACCCTGGGATAGTTATTTTGTAGTTGTCATTGAACTGCGCTTACATGGCTGGTGTCCGCCATCCTTCCACTTCTGGTTGTGGAAAAATCGCACCCTTCTTTCTCCACTTCTGTGATTTAACTTTGTCTTTTGTAGATTTAAGAACACTCAATTGTCCTTTCCTCCATGTAGTACATATTGAGCTCCTTTACATCAGATCCCAAAATTCTGAATAAAACTGTTTTTATTTTTGCAAAGTTAGAGAGCTTAGGGCCAGTCACATTTCTAGAACATTGTTTAAAATATATATATATATAAAAAAAAAAGAAAATGTTAATTTATATAACATTGTCCCTTTATCATGCCTAAAGCTTACATAAACGGTCAATACTAAAATAAACGGTTACTTTATGTGCTCTAAACGCCAATAAAGGCACCAATACATTTTGATTACGTTTTAGCTATCAGCTCTTTCCCAGTCTAAAGCTCAATAACTCCTTTTTTCACATCTAAACATTGTAAATGCAAAATCCATTCCTTAACACATTATATACAAAACTATTTCCATAAAACACAAACAAACAATTTATATCTGCAAGATCAATATACAACCACCAGATATCTGGGATGATATCAGGGAACATAACATTTCACAGTCTTTAACGAACGTTACATTTATTTAAATTCAGAGTTATTTTGTACATAGATATAACAGGTTCACTGTGAAAATTTTTATTTATGCTATTTACATGTATTTTACATTTATTTTTTGTCCAGATAGGCCCTTTAGTCTGTGCATGTATATATCTGTGCTAGCAATCATTTTGATTCATCCAGATGTAAGTGAAATGACAGAACACCTTCTGACTGTTAGGCTGGGTTGTGAATGTAAGTAGGCTTGCCTTATTTCTACAATATACACAGGGTTCGGAAGTTGACCAGCCCAGGCCCCAGAGCCTTTAAGACCGCATATACGCAATCTATGTAAGGAAAAGATACGTAGATTCCGTACAAAAATTACTATGCATGCGCAGTAGTAAAAATCGCTAAACACAGGACATATATGTTATACTTTCGGTAGTCTGAATACGGGCCAAAGTGTGGATGGGACGGATGGGGGATCCTGTCTGGCGTGTGTGCTTTGTGGTCGCCGGCTGACAACCGCTCTGTGAATGTGCCGAGAAGCTGTTAGAGGTTGGCAGCTTAAATCAGCACTAATTAATAATTTACCTACAGTGCATTTGTAGTCATACTGATAATTCAAGCTAGGTAGGACTTAGGAACTGAGTTTAACTACGTGCGGTCTTTAAAGACTGGACGGGTCTGGACGGGTGAGTTAGGTGCAGATCCGGCCACACCTAACTCACTCTTAAGTTTAAATTTGGACCCATGTTCTCAGCTGCTGACAATATCATTTTAAGCATTGCTCAGCAATAATACATGAAGTGCTGAGCAGTGTCTTGTTGTCTTAAGTTGCTGGCCTCTGACAGTTAGTTTAGAGTTCCATGAGTGCAAAAGAGTTACATTCATAGGTTCTCCTCTGCTCTGGGCTCTATAGTATCTGTGCCACTTGCATGGCAGTTAGGCCTCTGAATATAGGTATAAGTGTTCCTTTACTTTGTGTGCCTATCCATCACATATTTCCATTTGCAACTGTTAACAAAAAAAACACAATTTAAAGCTGGCGCTTGGGATAAATTGACCTTTGGTGATAATCAACAAATACAAAAAATTATTAAAAATTATTTTTGTAAATAAAAAGTAAATAAATATACAGTATAAAATCTACTTAGTGTGGCTGCAGCCAGGATTGGAGTCCTGCAAAACTCCTGAAAGGTAAATACAAAGAACAAAAAATATTCCGGCATGGACCAACTACTAAGTGTTATCAAAATATAAACTAATTATTAAAAAATACTGGATGAAGTGGTCTACATAAAATACAAAATTGTATTAATTACTACAAACAATTGGCCCATTAATAAATAAATAATGACAAATGGGAATTGATAAATAAATGCTGACAAATACAAATGTAGCTATTAATTAGCTGTAAGCTAAGCTTAACCTATGGAAAAAGAGAATGTTTGCAGTCCCTAGAGTCCAAATGTTCTTTTAGAACTCAAAAAACCTCTCAACTTTTTCAACACCGTCCAGTGTTGTAGAATGGCAAAGTGTCAGTTCCTGGATACAAATTGTCTTGTCAGACCAAATTGGCAACAATAAATACTGATGTTTTCATTCAAATGCACGGGACGGCACTCTGGTTGTGTATCATACAACTAATTAGCTGGCAGTGCTTCTATCACAACTCGATGGATAAATTGCAGATGAAAAGGCAATAACAGCAAACAGTCGGTTACTCCGTGATTAGGAGTTCCGACTGGTACCTTAGTCCGGTGTCCGGAGTATCTCTGATCCCCTATGGAGCTTAGACTTCTATGATCATCTGATAGTTTCCACGGGTTCACGTTGAATAGGTACCGTCACTCCAAAAGTGCGTCCAGTGCAATGCAATTCACAGCGACCAGCTGCGGCGTGTGCACCTGCCGTGTTCACTTGATCAGCTGTTCAGAAGGAGAGGTGGGAGTTTATCCGTAGTAGCAATCTAAAGTTTTATAATTAAATGAAAAGCCCAAGGAAACCTCCTGACGCGTTTCTTCTCACACAGAGATTTCTTCAGAGGCAACTGTTGTAAATGTTAACCTAGGCTCTAGATCAGGGGTCCTCAAACTTTTTAAACAGGGGGCCAGTTCACTGTCCCTCAGACCGTTGGAGGGCCGGACTATAGTAAAAACAAAAACTATGAACAAATTCCTATGCACACTGCATATATCTTATTTTGAAGTGAAGAAACAAAACAGGAACAAATACAATATTTAAAATGAAGTAAAGTTAAATCAACAAATTTACCAATATTTCAATGGGAACTCCCCCATCATGTGTCCTGTCCCCACAGCATCCCCCATCATTTGGTCTGTTCCCCCAGCATCCCCCCATCATATGTCCAGTCCCCCAGCATCCCCCCATCATGTGTCCAGTCCCCCAGTATCCCTCATCATATGGCCATTATCCCTCATCATATGGCCAGTTCCCTAGTATCCCTCTTCATATGTCCAGTTCCCCCAACATCCCCCATTAGGTGTCCAGTAGTCCCCCCAGCAGTTGTCCCTCCAATATATGACAGCATATATCCAGAATCCATGCCTCCGTCCCATTTACTAAGTCTTACTTACCATGGAAGTCCCGCTGCTCTTCTCAGGCTGTTGGTGATTTATTCAAAATTCAAGGAACACTTAACCAGCATGGCTACCACAGCATTCTGCAGCGCCATGCCATTCCATCTGGTTTGCGCTTACTGGGACCATCATTTGACAATGACCCCCAAACACACCTCCAGACTATGTAAGGGCTACTTGACCAAGAAGGAAAGTGATGGAGTGCTGCGTCAGATGACCTGGCCTCCACAGTCACTCGACCTAAACCCAATTGAGATGGTTTGGGATGAGTTGTACTGCAGAGTGAATGAAAAGCAGCCAACAAGTGCTCAGCACCTCTGGGAACTCCTTCAAGACTGTTGGAAAACCATTCCAGGAGACCACCTCATGAAGCTGACTGAGAGAATGCCAAGAGTGTGCAAAGCTGTCATCAAAGCGAAAGGGGGCTACTTTGAGGAATCTAAAATATAAAACATATTTTGATTTGTTTAACACTTTTATGTTGACAACATAATTCCATATTTGTTCTTTCATAGTTTGATGTTTTCAGTATTAAGTATATATATTGGGAGAAACTCGAGCTAGAGGGGATTAGTAATGCAAAATGTAAGCTAATCAGAGCGCTACTTTCCAAATGACAGTAACTGCAAAAACTGTCTAACAGAAAATAAGAATAAATAATGGAAAAGCGCTAAATTAGCCACATAGTATCGACAAAATGTTAGTATAACTTGTATTTATTTGTTCAATAAAAAATAGTTAAAACAACATGTAAAAAATTGCAATAAACCAGTTGTATCCTCTAAGGATTAGAGCATATACCAAAAGAGGATATATACACCTGCTCTGTAAATGGAATATATGTATCTATCAAATATATGAAAGCCTTATAAATCCACGGATATTGTGCCAGACTTATAAACGTGAAATAGGTTGAATATCGTTGTGCTGTCCCAAATTCCACAGGTTAGCTCTAAGACCGCTTTAATGGAAAAGAGAGTTACCACAAATCCAAACAAATGGTGAGAGAGTCCCACATCAACAATGAAGGGGAGGTAGCACCGAGGTTGCAGAGCAAATATCGTTAATCTGATTTTCCAAGGCTTGCCCAGTATATGGTGAATGGGATCAGTCTTAACAGCCTGCTAAATCATGCAGCATGTAACTTTGCGAAGTGGAGGAGTCCAGCTGTCCTTACTAGATGAATTACTATCAATGATAGAAGTGCAGTAGTAGAGCTGTATACCCGCGATCTAGCCAACTTCAGCTGCTTGTATTGGGCAGTCGAAGGCACACGTCGGGTGATTTAAGTTCTGTGGTAAAACAAATGTTACAGCACTCACATGTCTGGCCGCATCTGTGAAAAGATTCTCCTCTCTCTGGAGCCGATCTCCCAGAATGATTAGCAGCTCAGAAGAAATCAGCTGTTAGGTATATCAGCTGCTGGGTATATTAATGTTTGATTGATTCAAGCTGTTAAGTCTGGTAGTAGATATCATGAAGTAAAAGCTTAATGCACCACTATCCACAGTGGTTAGTCCGTGGGAAAACAGGCAAAATAGTGCTTTGTACAGAGCAGGTGATAAGGGTAAAACCTTGACGCGTTTCTTCGTCTTTGCCGACGATTTCCTCAGAAGGGATGGCATTAGGTACAGGCAGTACCTTTTTTATACCTTTCGATTTAATTGGACAACAGGTGTGTTTAAAGCAAAAGCTGCTATTTAAGCAGAGCAGCATAAAGGAAACAATTTATCGAGATATACACATAAATTTCACAATTAATAATAAGATTTGGGCTTATATAAAGCCCCATAAAATGGCATATAGTTTTACATATAATATTATTAATGTATTAAAATATATTACAATTCAATGAGAGAGAACAATGAGAAGATGCCAGCTACATATACATGATAGATATGGGCTTATATTAAACCGCATAAATGGTAGTACCCTTTAAGAAGACCCCAAAAATATTAACAATAGTACATGTGAATATTACATGCGATTGGGCCAATAGATGTTAGGTGATAATAGAACAAAATCAAAGGCACATTGTTTATATACAGAGAGTCATAAAGAAATATCAATATTGACTCCAATAGCAAATACAGTTGGCTTTGAAACACAAATGATCAACAGTAGTGCAAGCTAACCTAACCTCAAATCTCACATATAGTCAGACTAATTGTTAAAGTATAATAATAAAATATATGAAAATATTGGATACCAATATAAAATGTATTGGAGGGCATGAGTACCCCCCAATATCATATATATCTCTAATGATACTGATAATGATAATGAACTTTAGAATATAAAGTTGTGGAAATCTTAGATAACTTTATCTGTGCAACAAACTGCAGAGAATAGATCTCTGAAAATAATATCATCAAAATCTAAATCCACACATTCATTCATCCCTCCTGGAAATAGGGACTGCATGGTGTGGATCCAGAAAGCCTCCCTAGAGCACAGGCGTTGGTATCTGTCCCCCCCCCCTCTATGGGTTGGCAAAATAACTTCTATTCCCATGATCTTCAAATTAGTGATATCTGATTCGCAGCATTTTAAAAAATGCATAGCGACACTGCTCATTTTTGTTTAAGATACTTCGCCTGTGCTCTAGGAATCTTAATCTCAATGGACGTACAGTGCGTCCCACATATTGGGATCCGCACCCACAGGACAATACATAAATGACATAAGAACTCTGACAGTTGATCAATGAAGTGATAGGATATGTCTTCCCTGTTGTATGTGACGTAAATTATTTGGTTTTATGCCAAATGTGGGAGCAAGTCAAACATCTATTGCTACCACATTTGTAACATCCTGTTAACTTAGGTAATGACCATTCATCTGATATAATATTAGATTGTAATTTAGTATGTCCTTTAGGGTCATAAAAGCTTGGAGCTATGAAGTTGCCCAGATTTTTAGCCTTTTTGAAGGTTATTTGTGGTTTTGAAGGAAGACATGATTTCAAAATAGGATCTATCATCAGTGTTTGATAATTCCTCCTAATAATCTTAGTAATTTTATATGCTGCACAATTAAAACGTGACTTAAAAGAAAAGTGACTGTGGTTGGATTTTAAACTGGATTGGGTAATATTAACTTGAAGTAGCTTGGATCTATCGAGTTAGGAAGCATATGAGTAGGCTTCCTCTAATAAATTGTCGGGATAAGATTTTTGTTTGAATGCATCTACCAGTTTATTCGCTTGGGGTTCAAAAGTGTTTAAAGAAGAACAGTTGCGTCTCAAGCGACGCATCTGTCCCTTTGGGATGTTAGTTAGCCATGTACGTTTATGATTACTTCTAAAGTCAAGATAGTTATTACAGTCAACTGGCTTCTGGTAGGTGTATGTAGTAATGATGCCCTCTATAATCTCTATGGTAATATCAAGAAAATTGATTGTAGAAGGATGTATTTCACCAGTAAAAGTAAGATTAAATGTACTATGATTGAGGCCCCTAATGAAGTCCTTCACCTCCTCCTCCGTCCCATCCCAAATGAAAAAAAGGTCATCAATGTATCTGCGATAGAGGACGAGGTCCGCCCCAGCTCCGCCCCCCCACACATGTTCCTCCTCAAAGAGGCCCATGTATAGGTTGGCGAAACTAGGGGCGAACCTCGTCCCCATCGCAGTACCATGAATCTGGCGATAGTACCTATCTTTATAATAAAAAAAATTGTGTGTTAATATAAATTCGATTGACTGTAAAATAAAAGTTTTGTGTGTATGGGACATGGAAGAATCTTGGGATAGGAAAAAATCCACTGCTGCTATTCCCTTCTGGTGAGGAATGTGTGTGTACAGAGCTTGTACATCACATGTCACCAGAAGGTATGTGGATCACCACGGAATGTCTGTAAGAGTGCGCAAGAATTCAGTAGTATCTCTTAGATGGGAAGGTAGAGATGTGGCATGCTTCTGCAGATGGTGATCCACATAACAGGATAGGTTAGATGTTAGAGAGCCGATCCTTGAAATGATGGGACGGCCGGGGGGGGGGATGAGAGACTTTTCGGTAGAAAATAAAATATAGCTATAACTGGATGAAGGGGATAAACGAAATCATATGTACTTTTAGTGACAACCCCGTTCTCTAAGGCCGCAGACAAGAGGGATTTTAGCTTCTGTTGGTATACTATAGTTGGATTAGATTTCCGTGTCTCAAAAAATGTATTATTGTTAAGTTGTGAAAAGGCTTCAGCTTCATAATAAGAGGAATCCATCAATACCAACCCTCCTCCCTTGTCTGCGGCCTTTATGACAACAGACTTGTCATTCATGAGTTCTTTTAGAGCTTCGCGTTCGGCATTGGTTAAATTGTTATTAATAATAGGGCCTTTATCAATGCGTTCGCATAGTTTTTGTAAATCTAGTAAGGTATGGTTATAAAAACTATCGATAGTACTTGTTTTATGTTGTAGTGGATAAAAAGAAGAAGATTTCTTAAAAATATGATCTTTATGAACTGGTGAAGTTTGAGTAGATGATTGGGATTTGTCTGGGGAGCCACTCAAACTAGGGACTTCGCCGCTCGGCAGAAGATCCATGAGTGTCTGTATACCTATTTGATCTTAATCAGTTAAACATACAGATTCATATGTACTGATTGTGCGCATATTTTTACAGTGAAAAAATCTATGTCTACATATACTTCTCACATATTTATTTAATTCCAAAAATAATTCAAAGTAATTGGGTTTAGAAGATGGAGCAAATTTAAGTCCCTTATTTTAGAGGGAAATCTGGTCTCTAGTTAATATTTTGGAGGAGAAATTAAAAATACCTTTTAGCTCTATGTTGGTCTCTTTGATGGGTTGGATATTTTTTTCCTTCCCTCCGCCTCTGACTCCCCGTGGTCGTACTCTCTTCCTCTTTTGAGTGGGGAGTGAAAGTTCAGAACATCGAATCTGTTCTGTAATGGTATTAGGTAATTGAGATCTTGTAGGGTCTTCTTGTGAAAAGGGGGAGAGGGATCCGAACTATTCCGAGGTGCTAGAGTCGGAGGAATAGATGCTGCACCTAAATGTGAGAGATCAGATGAAGAACAAGTTGCAAAATTAGTTTCAACAGAACTTTTAACTTGATCAGTATTTATATTAGTTTCCACAGAGGTTTTCTTTCCCACATGTTGTTTGAGTGGTCTTCTAGAACCATTCTGTTGACTCATATGGTTTGTTTTCCCTTTTGGGTTGTTTTTCTTGTTTTTTAATTTCCTTATCTCATTGTTAAATTGCTTGTTCTGATGGAACTTATTATTAGTCTGTGTATTATTATGACGTTGTTTATAATTAGATTGGAATTCTCTATAGGTTCTAACTTGATCATGCTCATAGTCATAGGAATCTCTCTGATATTTGTCTTGTTTCTCCTCTATCATGGACCTCTCATATTTGTGCAGCTTCCCATCCACAGTGTTCAATCGGCTAGTATACAGGGCATCTTCTTTAAAAACTTCAAGTTTTTCCCTAAGTTGCTCAATTTCTTTTTCACACTGTTTTACTTTATGTTCTCTGTGGGTAATAAGCAATCTCATTAGGACAAATGAGCAGTTATCTAATGCTGTATTCCATTTGTCCATAAATGCTACATCCTCCTTGAATGAGCATGCCTTAAAAATCCTAAGGCCCCTAGGGATCATTTTATGGTCCAGATACTGTTGTAACATAATCATGTCCCACCAGTGTCTGGACTCCGTTACAAGGGCATCTTCTAATTGATTACAATAAGATAATAATTCTGAATGCATCTCAGTATTATTTATTTGTGTATTAGAAATAGTTTGGCCGAAATTCTGAAACATTTAGTTTCTTATTGTTCTCTCAGTAAAAAAAGCCATTATATTTTGCTCAAATCCGTCCAGTCAATCAGAGTTTCTTGCAGTAAAAAGTGGAAATTGTATATATTTGGAGAAACTCGAGCTAGAGAGGATTTGTAAAGCAAAAAAGTGAGCTAATCAGAGCGCTAATTTCCAAGTTCTAATTACAGAACTTCTATCACCCGACGTGTGCCTTCAACTGCCCTATACAAGCAGCTGAAATTGGCTAGATCGCGGGTATATAGTTCAACTATTGCAAACCTTACATCGGTAACACTTCATTCAGCAAAGACTCCCGGCCCCCTCCCACATGTAAGTTCAACTATTGCTTACATCGGTAACGCTTCATTCAGCAAAGACTGCCGGACTCCTCCCATATGTAAGTTACCTGCTGTTTGATCTAACAGGCCAGGCCGACTGTTCTTAATTACCATATGCTGGGAAAGACTAAAGAAACCAATGCAATGATATTCACTCCATAACTCTGGTGCAACCCTTTATATATCGCTGATGTGTGATTAATTTCTACAGATTCCTCATTGATCTGGCTGCACAAATATCATTTGAATCAGAGGTGCTTAGATTTGTGGCAATTTTTCCTCTATATAAGCGGTTTTAGAGCAAATCTGTGGAATCTGGGACAGCACAACGATATTCCACTTATTTAACATCTAAAAGACTGGTAAAATATCCGTGGATTTTTAAGGCTCTTCATATCTGATAGATACATATCACTTTATTATTACAGAGCAGGTATATATCCTCTTTTGATACATCTTACAACCCTTTAGAGGATACTATTGGTTTATTGCAATTTTATATGTTGTTTTAATAATTTTTATTGAATAAATAAATACAATTTGAATTAACATTTTGTCAAGATTATGTGGCTAATTTAGCGCTTTTCCATTATCTATTCTCCATTTTTTTGCTAGACAGTTTTTGCAGTTACTGTCACTTGGAAATTAGCGCTCTGATTAGCTCACTTTTTTGCTTTACAAATCCTCTCTAGCTCGAGTTTCTCCAAATATATACAATTAAACAAAATAAACTTCAACCATCCTCCTATTAATTGTTAATTATTATTCTAATGGTCTCCTATATTTAAATAAATACATTGAATATAGATAATGTTCAATTAATTGATTATTAGTGGTTCAGGATATCAATGCATTTTTTTAAATAAATTAAATGTGTTTATCTTGTAGATATTGTAATGAATTTAAATTAAGATGATGATTATTATTATTATTATTAGCGTTTAATTAAAAGGCGCTACACAGTATCCCCAGAGCTGTACAGAGGCAATAGTAAAGACTATAGGTACATATACAATTCAATAAAATAATTAAGAGGGTATAAAAAACATGAATAAGGAACACAGTACATGTATAAAGCAAAATTAAAATACAGTACAAAAAAACAAAAGACAAAAAAATAAATGCTGAACAATATGTAAGCAAAAAAAGGAAAATGTGTGAAGAAGAAGGTGAACAAGGACAGAGACAGACAGTAGAGAGAACAAGGTGGGAAGTGATGAGGACAAGGTAGAGGGGTGATGACAGGAGGGAGGAGGACCTTGCACATAAGAGCTAGCGTGCTAAGTGAGAGAGGGCAAATAATCAGGAGACTGTCACAAATTGCGGCAAACGCCGCCGGACTTACCCGCGGCCACGCTCCTCTGACTCCATCGGCGTGCTGCGGTCCTGTCTGG
>WWET01000426.1:233684-244234 GCA_011038615.1 Limnodynastes dumerilii
GACTATATATAATTTTTTTTCAAAAGAACTGGAATAAAAAAAAAAAAAGCCTTTCTGAAACCTATCCCTAATAAGGAAGAGCTTTATTATCTATCAGTGAAAAATCTAAGACACCATTTCTATATTGCTTACTTAAAATCTATACATTTATGTATAAGGCAGCAGGAAGACTGTCACAATATATATATAGAGAGGTTTCTACAACCCTTAGTAGTAAAACAAAGAAGCTTTTTAAAAGGTAGGTCACAAGTCTTTAGTATTCTTAACTTCAAATGGTAATAAAATTCTATTTTATTGGCTTGCAACATCACTTCTTTGTATACCATCATTGACAACAACAATGGATGTAACCATGTGAAAGCTATTTTGAAAATATAATCCAACCTAATAGGATATCAAATTACCCTCCCAATGAAAAACTTAAGTTCATCCTGCAAAATAACTTTTATTTGGTTCAATGGTGACTGCCATTGGAAGGTGTGCGAAACTGATGGGTATGAACTTTGTGCCATGTTATGCGAACCTGTTTATGGCACAAAAGTAAGAAAATACCATTTGGTAACACAACCTGTTTAGCAAGTACATTATAAATTGGAAAAGCTACATAGACAATGTACTGTGCATCCAAGGACACCCTCAACATTTTTGGGAAGTACTGTACATAAATCATTTGAATGTGAAAATTTACAGCCACTACTGACATTGGGCCAGATCCACAGCTACGTCCGATAGCGTATTTACGTGAGCCGGAGATGTAAAAACGCTGTTTTGTATGTACTGTGCATGCGCGCGGCAGCTGTTACGGATGAAGGGGAGCGCCAGCCACACAACACCCGTAATTACGCTTCAGAGGTGGGGAGAGCCATTTAAATCATACAGTATGGGCGTGCTTAGGCAAGTAAGTACGTGCAGCCAGTATATAGGACAGTAGTTACGCTTGGAAAAGTTAAGGCAGGGTTTGAAAAGCTTAAAATGGCAAAAGTACGTACGAGTGAGAGGAGTACATAGTAAATACGATAGCGTAAATACGCTACGCGTTGAAACATAAAGGGAACGTAGGTCTGGATCCGGCCCATTATGTGTCCAGTACAAAGAAGGACAGGCGATTTACGCACGTGCACCGATGTATTCTATTAAATGGAGGAATTGATTTTACAATTACTTTATTTTATTTTTTTGGACCTCTCTATATGCATATTATTTTAGATTGGTTTCAGATATCTTGATGTTTTCTCTACTTTTAATTAGCAGATTTTACACAGTGTGGCAGCATTACGGATGCCTGTGTTAACAGCTGGCCGGTGCGCAGGGAAACCCACTTGTGACAAACACTATCTGGGTCCAGCAGTATTAAGGTAAAAGGTTATCTTTCCACTGACTGCTCAGTCGTGCTGGCAGTATTTATGCTCCGTAATACGGTGGATATAAACACATGATGAGACGGTTTTCAAAGGTCATCAAAATAAGCCACCAGTCTTTACAGCTACAACAACTGTCCTCAGGGCTCTCTGAACTTTTCCTGTGAGCTTCCTGTCTTTAGCACGATGACAATGTCACAAGATCACCGTGGTGGGGTCACATCTAAGAATTACTCTACCATATTAAATAGAGCAGACCAGACATAGTGTAAAGACAATATAAAAAAATATATTGCAGGGTTTAAATTCAGGTATTTTGGTGCCCTCTAGTGGCTATTGAAGATATAAAACTGCAAACCAAGAGAGTCCAAAAGGCATGGCCAAATAGAAAAAACTTTGAAAAAGTAATTAAGATGCTCTTGCACCTAATGTGATATATTTGTGAAATGAGGTTCTGCAATGCTCAAGCACTCTAGCCCCAATCACTTCAGGTACTCAAGCACTCCTAATCACTTCAGGTATTAAACGTATTATCATGCATATATGCAACTGGGTTAAATGAACATGGAGTTGCAATCACAAGAAGGCTTTTACAGGGACAGTATAGCTTCTGCTCCACTCCCCCACTTTCCAACTGATGGTAACTCAGCTCCAGCCCCAGATCCTGCTGTAGAGGCTTAGTTATAAATGTATGTCCTCCCTCCTGGTACTCACGTTAGGTAACTGAGCCTGTGCAAGAAACTGAGGCCCACAGACACACGGTCTCCAGTAATGGCGGCCGCTTCACCAGATTCCACCTTGTGCAGGCTCTCATGCTGTATACAGCCACCAGGAGGGCACCTGCAAGGATCGGAGGGCAGCTCTCAGCCACCGCAGACTCTTAAAGCCCCGCCAGAGCAGAGCACAGAAGGAGGAAGCCACAGGCAGACAGGCTTAATGCAGGCCTGACACCCTCGATCTCCACAGGACTCCCGCGAAGATGGTAAGCGATGCACCCCACGATGTCCGCAGGCTGTAAGGAGTGTTTGGAGGAACTTTGGGTTGTATCTGACCCTGAAGAACGCGCTTTATAAGTCGGGTCTCCTCCGCAGCTAGGCCACGCCCCAGCTACTGCTGCTTTTACTCACAAACTAAAACTGCTTTCAGCTCTGATAATGCAGAAAGCTTTTAGTAAAATAATGATACAACGTAGTTAAAAGAATATATGATTTTATGGGTTACTTATATTGGGGTAAATCCAGAACTTAGTACATTAGTGTATTTATGCAAGCCGTTGATGTAAATACGCTATTTTGCTATTTTGTATGTGCTGCACATGCCCGTGGCAGATGTTACGCCACGTAACTCTGAACACGTATCAACAGCGCAACTACGTACGAAGGGGCGTGAAATCCATAAGACACCCGTAATTACGCTTCGGAGGCGGGGTGAGACATTTATATCGTACAGTATGGGTGTGCTTAGGTACTTACGAACGTGGAGCATTTACGCACGTCAGTAGTTACGCTTTGAAAAGTAAAGGTCGGATTTGGCAAGCGTAAAACAACCAATGTACATACGAGCGAGGGGAGTGCATAGAAAATACGCTAGCGTAAATATGCCACGCAATGAAACGTAAAGGGAACTTAGGTCTGGATCTGGCCCATTGTCCATATTTGCTAAAGCATTTGCAAACATATCATCCATTGTATGTTTATAGGGGTGGCTCCAAATATTAACAGGACCTTGCCTGTGCTAGGACAAATAAACTTATTTGCAGAAGAAATAAATGATTTCCTGGTTCATACAAAGTTAACTTTATATGGCAAAACAAATCCATAGGTTACTGCAAATACAATCTCTATTTAGTATCACTCAAGCTTGCAAAATGAGGTTTGCTTTAGAACCAAGTTGTGTATCTTCAAGTGTTCCCACATCGAACTTAGTATTTATTTAATCCAAAAATTGCCAAGAACTACTGTGCAGAGGTTCAATACCACCAAAATGATCATATTCAATATCAGTCCACCCAGGGTCAATAGGATTTTTATCAAGTATATGTGAAAATAGAGATGACTGATGGCTGCCATCTTTGAGTGAGCAGCTTTACTTGCTAATCGAAAGATTTCATTGACTGGGACAACATGGCTTAGCCCAGTGTATTGAGGGTAGAATTTACATGAATCATGCAAAAAAATATCAAAAACGGACACTATCAAATGAATACATACTTATCTGTTTGTACATACATTTTCTCCTTAGTTCATGGTCCACTGAAAATGTTGTTCAATGTTTGAACATTGCCTGTAAAATAAAATAAAGGGTTAATATATATCTACGTGCATCAGACACTTCTTAGTGTTCAAAAAGGTTTAATCTTTACCAAACGTAAAGAAAGATTTCTCTTTTCTATGTTTTTAAGTCATACTGGTGCTGAGCTGCCTCACTTTACATCCATAACAGATTTGCACTAAATAAGGCTTCAAATAGTATCTTATATGAACCTTTACCCCTCAGAATGTGGATTATGGGCAAGACAATTCTCACATGGAGGTGGCACGTGTATCTGGCAGCCTATTAGGAGCATCTTAATATAAAAAGAATGTATGGCCAGTTATCATTCACCAAGGCAGGCATAATATGAGGTAACAGATGCCCCCAGACTAGGCAGCCTTTAGCTACAACAATACCAAATATATGCTTTTATATGCACTTTATTTAGACTGGAGAATCTGGAGACAAACAACTTACTGAGAAAGCATACATAGATTATATTTTTCCTCAATATAATAGCTAATGTTACAAGAAAACAAAAAAGGTTTTCTATTTGCACTTGTTCAAGGTGTCCCTGACATTTACTGGTTAGAAAGGATGAAAGGATTAGCATGAATCAGACCTGGAGAAGTGGACATGTAGAATGAATGAGTTTGTACCAGAGAAGGTTATATCTGGTTACATTGAGCTTTAGAAACAGAAAGGAAATATGATGCACATGGAGCGATTGCACTAATGGTCTACTTGATGTATGCAGACTTAAAGGGGCATTTTTTTATATTATTTTTACATCTATGGGGACAACATACACACAAAATGGAAATTATTCAGATCAATTTCTAGGTAAATGCAAACCATATATGGGGACATAATCTAAAGCCATAATATGGCATATTTTTCTATGATTGCATGTAATTACGCTTATTTAAGAAAGAGTATATTTTTCTCTCTTTTTTGCCAGATTGGATTCAACATGAACAAGGCACTATTAGACTTCACAGATGCCAACGGTGCTAGTTCTTATTGAGAGCAACAGACTTTATTTGTGGAATTATGGGAACCAGCAATTGGTTTCTTCTTTTAATCACTCTTTTTGACAATTATTTGAGATTTTTTTTATTTTTTTTTATTTTTTATAGCCAAAAGAATGTTGCCAATCAAAAGGGATTGTGTGAAAACTAAAATTGTCCTCTCTTTTCCTTTTAATTCATCAGATAAAAAAAATAAACATCTAGCTTTCTTTTATTTTAGGTAAAGTCCCCTTGACTACTACAAGCACTATCCATTAAGGAGCGACAGACCTTTACTCAGTTAATCCTGGATTAACAAATCAGATGCCAGAAATTAGGATAAATCATAAATCTCCTTTCACAAACATTAACCATCACATAAAAAGACAACTTTCCAAACTTTATTATATACCACATTACATCCTTCTATCAATATGCAAGACTAGGATCTCTGCACCGTGAAATGCCATTTAAGAAAAACAAACAAAAAACAGCCCGCACTTTTGAGGGATACATACCCTTTGCCAGACGGCTAATATCACCAAAATATTTTTACTATAAGACAATTAAAATCGCTCTTCAAGCTTTCAGCCTCTCAAAAAATAATATGAAAACTATCTTTTAAAAAAGTAACAAAAATATTTGTTACTATTGGAAAAATTCCAATATACTTGTTGGAAATATGCAAATTAGTATACATACTACATGCTTTAATATACTAAATAATTTAGTAAGACATGACTGAATCATACGCTTTCAATAAACTAATTTATAATGCTAGACAATAACAATTTGTCAAAAAAACAAACAAAAAGCATCAGTCTGTCAATGTCCAAACAGAAAGTCTACCTATCCCTGGGAAAACATTTGGGTAGGAGGCAAGAATCAAGTCTACGGACATCGCTCATATCAAAATGATGAAACGATAAAAAAAATGAATGGAACTGTGTTTTTAGGCTACAATCATAAAACACACCCAATGTATACATCCTAAAACAAACCTTTATAAAAGGTAGACAGTCTTGATCTTTGTCACCTTATAGTGTGAGGCCAACCATAGCCAAGATTCAGTTAACATACTTGGTTGGGTCAGGAATCAGCCTTGTTGGTAAAAAAGGCTTAAGTTCCTATAAATCAGGAGGTGCACAGGAATGGTGGTAATTTATGTGCAATGATTCTCTATCCAATAAACAACATACACATTGGTTTAAATAAAGTGGGTGTGGCTGCTATGGGGTTCAGTGGTAAATGGAGTGTCCTTGCAGTCGCATTACCACCTCATGGTGGCCATTTCTACACATGCGTTCAGAGGCTGAAAGCAGGTTTTTCACAACTGGTGCAAATCGGTTATTTATTGCTACTGATCTAGAGCTGGATATCCTAGTGCAGCAATGCCAGTGGCATGCGAATAATCTAGATTTTCCTGCACTGCACACAGAAATGTAACGAGGTTCCAGTGTAAGGTTATATTTACAAACAAGTGTTAATAAATACAGTTTTATTCAAACTAACAGAGAACTAATATTTTGAACACCAAGATGCATCTTTAGGTTAATATGTAGATATATATTATTTATCCCCTTTCTATTTTATTATACAGACATATGCTTAAAAACTAAACATTAGTGCACAATATTGGTACCACAAACAGATAAAATATATAAATCACAATCCAAGAACATGAAAGAAGATGAAAGGAAATATGCATTACTATAGTGTTGTACCCAAGTACATAGTAAACCGCAGCAAAATAAATGTTAATATAAAAAAGTTATATTTTTTATTTAGCACCCGTGACTAATTCTTAACAATTATAGAGAGAATTAAACACTCAAAGCAAATGTTGGGCTTACACCATAGTAATACAGAAAAAACATATCATACAATATTTGCTGTACATAATTATTCAAATATACCAAAGCAATAAACAACAATTAAGTGACTAAAGCAAGCCTGGCCGAGCTGTGAGAAACTACAAGTCCAAGCATGTTTTAAGGACATAGGCATAGCTTATACCTGACAAAGGATGCTGGAACTTGTAGTTTCACAACACCCGGAGAGCCACAGTTGGACTAAATTTATTTGCAAGTAACTGATTAAAAAGATAAAAGAAAGCATTAACATTAAGTGTTAAATATAAAAAAAGAAACCATGTGTGTGTATATATTTAATAAAATACCATTGACAACATAATTTTGCCACTAGTAAGGAATTTACTGTAGTGGTGTATATCATTAAAATGCATTTTCTGATATCCATATTTTCAAACATATATACAACAATAACAATTTAATATTTTGTAGCTTCAAACATGTTTAATAACATAGATGCTAGTAGCATTCACTGATAAGTCAAATTAAAAGCATATAAAAATATGTATATAATATATCTGAAGGTAAACATTTTTACCAATGTATAGTAACATCTCCTGTCTAAGCATAAGTGCACTTCCCCTGGAATGCTTGGAAAATATAAATACAATGTCAAAAAATACTTTGTCAATGTATATTTACCAGTCAACAATAGATGTATCAATACAATTAGGTATTTTGTTGGAGGCAATCTGGATTATAAATTTAATAGTTCTTTAACTTCTTCTCAATTTTATCGATATCAATATCAATATATCAATAATCGATATCAATATCGATTTAATTATAAAAGTGTAAATGTACAATAGGTATAAATAGAATAGGCAAAATATATTTAAGACCAAAAATGTGAATTTTTATTTTAAACTTTCAAATTAGGATAATGTCTTGGTTATGGATTAGATTCTTATTAATCAGATTCTTAATTATAGTAATTGGATAAAGTCCTCCTGCATATATTAGTGGAACAAAGACATTTAACCCTACAGAATTATTGGAGAATGAAATAGATGCTAATAGGTGCGTTTATACTGGAGATAAGAATCTTTACAACTTCCTGAATGTAGGGTTATAAAAGGAAGCATCGCAATTTGTTTAACAATGTCACTATATTAAGTAGTGTTTAGAGACCATTTTTCTGAATTAATCGGGATGGCTTTTATCACCTAACTGTACTGTGTGCTCAGTGGTTAGAATGATTTCTTTTCTACTCCTGTCAGCTATAAAATGCACAGCAATGAAGTTAATGCACGTTCTGTCCCCCTGAGGTACAGGAGAGATTGTTACCATGGGAACAGAATCCACTATTCAAAGAATTTCAAGGATGTTCATGGAGCATCACCACTAGACAGGTTAACCATTCCCATCCTGATGCTTGCTACATAGTATGGAATTCATAAACCAATGGTTAAAGTTTTTTAGTTTTATTAACTATAAGCATTAATCAAAGCAGGCTGAATTTCCACAGGGTTCACCAAATAGTTTTTGCTCATTTCCACACATTGTAGTGGAGTACATTATAAAATGAGTGCTACAAATGAATTTAATGCTGTTGCTATTTACAATTAAGGCAATGTGAGAAATTGAACCTTTTGCGGCTATTCTTTACTAAAAAAAACAAAATTAAGGAACAGATTTACTAAGCTACTGGTTCGGAAAAGTGGAGATGTTGTCCATAGCAACCAATCAGATTTTAGCTGACATTCTCTAGTATGTAAAAGAAAAGCGAGAGCTAGAATCTGATTGGTTGCTATAGGCAACATCTCTACTTTTCCAAACCTGCAGCTTAGTAAATCTGGCCCTAAATCTCATTACCTGAGTACAATAACAGTTCATGCTTTGAAATGAGAGGTGAGAATAGGTCACAGCATTACATCTAAGTTAGTTATTATTATAAATAATACATGAAATTTTTTGGGATCAATTATAAAAGGTTTTTTTTTTTTATTTGCCCAAACAATGGAATTTTAAACCTTAGCATCTCCTCCATTACTGCGGAGCACAGATGTGCATTCCCAAGAGCTTTGTCTTCTTCACTGGAAGAGCTCTAATGCCAGGAGGAAATCATTCTATGATTAGCTTAAACATACAAATAGAAATGTTCCTTTGCCCAATGCATAAAGGCTGAAGTGTTTTGTGAGCCCAGCACCTCACAAAGAACATACCTTCATCCCCTGGTTTTTCCCAACCTGTCTTTTCTGTTCTTCATCTGCTTTGTTTCCAATCAAAATCTTCTGTACTCCGTCAGGCGCATACTGGAAATACAAATGAATATTTTTCTATTTATACATGCAGACTGATACCAACAATGAAAATATTTTTAATAAAAATATGGATTGTTCCACCATTTTCTGTATCTGGACATCTGTGTCATAATGATGCTGTAAAAGGCAAACCTTATTTGGACCAAAACTGTGAATTACTTATAAATAATCCATCTTACCTCCTCAGCTAATCAGTATAGGACAGGAATATATCGGCTATCAAGTTTCTTTTTTAGAGTAGTTTATCTATGCTTAGCAATATTCCTTTCTTCTATATAGGAAGCTTCCCAATAAAATCGCAGCCTGTGCTAAGCCATTATTATCATTTTTTTAAACCACATGAGGTCTTCCTACAAGGAGTTACAAGAGGTCACCTCACCACTTGACCATTGATCTGATGACCACAGTGCAATGAGATTGAATTGGCACTGTTAGTGCTCGTAGAGAAGCACCATTTGAAGCAAACACTAGATGAACACTGTATCTTCCTCTTATTGCCTTTATAACCCCCAATATTTCTGCTACGTACTCTTTAAATACAAGAATTATCTTACCACAGTTATTCTGAGCATACAAGTAAACACAGCTAAACGACTCACCTACAGGAGGTGCTTAGACACTGTGCAGGTGATTGTAACCCAATATAGTGAACATATCCTCCTGTGTTTGCATATGATGACATTGGTGGAGTGCCTTTTTTCCCCCTTTTTCTTATCAGATAATATTTTGTGGAGCACTTTTTTTCTGGAGGATTTCCTTAAAGATTGTCCTCATAGTTCATGCAAAAGCAGGGTTATTTCCAATGCAAAAAGTTTGGCCAGGTCAGAACCTATTTTTTTAACATATGCCTAATCTGTTTATAAGAGTATTTGTTAGAGATGCCTCAATTTTACTTGCTCTGCAACTATAAACACAAGACAGGAAGCTATACACTTTGAATAAGGATATAGTAGTACAGACTTCATAGGTCAAGCCGCAATGATAAAAATAAAATGCAACTCTAACAATAAAATAGAGACCTTCTGTGCAAGATATCAAAAAGAGACCTTCTGTGCAAGATATCATCTATACAAATGGATTTAAAAAAAAAAAAAAAGAAAAAAAAAAAAAAAGAAAGTAGCCCCTTCAAAAAAAATAATACTAAAAAAATATATCATACTAGCTCCAGAGTTTGGTAATAGAGAAAAACAGGTAGAATGTTACATCTGGGCAAAACCACATGACAAGCTTTATTTTCAGTCCAGAACACAGAAAATTAAATAGTTTGATGATGATAATAATGATAATGTGTAGAAATTATAAGCAGCTAAAAAAAAACAAAAAAACATTTAATAATAGTAGGTGCAATTCAGTCATATGGAAACAGGAAACCTCTTTTAAATAAGGTCACAACGATAAAATACAATATTTCTATAATGTTAATAATGTAATAAATACCTCATCTACATCGCTAGCCCATTTCATTATATGCTGGTAGGAGCGCTCACTTGTTATGTCATACACAAGGAAAATTCCCTAGAAGAAATATTTATAAGATGAATGTTTATGATAATATATTCTTAAATACAGCAGTTGTGGCATCTCATATATAAGAGCATGAACGATATGGAGTTACAGTTTAATCTTTCATAATATCAGGAGAAAGGGACACTAAATTAAAATTTTAAGCTTAAAATCTTACACATATGAAACTATTAGAATAGAACAACAAAACTATAAATATTAAAATATTTGAAGGTTACTGCAATCATTTCAAACATATTAACCTTTTTATTTAATGTTTTTATTATAAAT
>WWET01000426.1:249316-267850 GCA_011038615.1 Limnodynastes dumerilii
AGAGAACTTTCAAAGGAACTTTTTACCCCAAGGACTGTACACAGGACACGAGGGCACCCACTAAGGTTAGAGGAAAAGAAGTTTCACAACCAGCAAAGGAAAGGGTTCTTCACAGTAAGGGCAGTCAGGATGTGGAAGTCACTGCCAGCAAAGGTTGTGATGGCAGATTCACTTGATATGTTTAAGAAAGGATTAGATTAATTTTTAGCAGAAAAGGACATTCAGGGATACCAGGACCGCAAATTTAAATGAAGGACAGTAGTGGAGACAGGGAGAAATAGGACGGCCATTCTGCGTCAGCCGGGATTTTTATTTATTTAGTTATTTTTTCTGATCGCAACAGTTTGGAGGTTGCTTCATATGGATTTGTTTGTTGAGTCCAGTCACAAAGGTAGCAGAGTTGTATTGCTTGATTGTAAACCTGGGACCTTGTAAATGAGGTACATTAAGTTCCCCCTGTGTCCGATCTTACTAAAGCTTATATAGGCCAATTCTTGGCTTTTTATTAGCCCAAATAAATGAATGAATGAATATGGCATGTATCTGTTTAACATTCTATTGGCTCAGAAGCAGGGGGAGGGTTTGGATGGGATATAGGAGCTTAGGGAAAATTTTGATTAAACTGACGCAATCTCCATACATGAGACATTTTTACCAGCCTTTAATCACATTTTCAATGTGTGAGATCATTTTGAAGAGATTTAAATGGTATATATTTTCAATATGATCCCCAGGTATGGGATGGAGGTCCAGATTCACAGTTGCGTAGTTTTCGTCTTGGGTACGTTGTTTTAAGAATTGAGCTACTACGCATGCCTAGCAGCTTATTTACACTATCTATGTTCCATTTCTGTACGTAGATTGCGTAAGCTTATGATACTTCCACACCCGTTACCCAGCTTGGTCTGGTTATTGTGGGATCTAAGTATAATGCCAGGGATTTGTAAAAATTCACCTGGAATCCTGACACTGAGCCAAACTCCAGCAATCTGTTCATAAGTGGCCTGAGAGATTTCAGATTTGAAATGTATAAAAGAATATCATCAGCGAAAGCTGATATTTTAATTGTCTTTCTACCTATGGTAATGCCCTTAACAATGTCCCAGTTCTGTAATGATATTTTTTTATTCTAATCAGTCATTATTGCAATCTATCTTACTAATACATTATCAGGGCTATAAATGTCATTCCTTTTCTGTTGCCGCTCTACATCAGTCTTTATATTGCTCTACATCAGTCTTTATATTGCTCCCTTATCTTTCTACATAAAAAATTTACAGAATGGTAGTAATAAATAGACTCTATTACTACTGTCTACACCCTAAACCAGTGCAATTTTTTCTTATAACTAATTTACCTATGTTAGCCCCCCATCATGTGTCTGCAGCGTCCCCAGTAGCCCCCATCATGTGTCTCCAGCCTCCCTAGTAGTTCCCATTCATGTGTCTGCAGCCTCCCCAGTATAACCAATCGTGTGTCTATAGCTCTCCAGTATTCCACATTCATGTATCTGCAAGGTCTTCCAGTGCTTTTTCTCCTGTTGGAGGCATTGCACCGTGGCACACTTAGCAACATCCCGTGGAACACTGGTGTGCCATGGCACACTTGTTGAGGAGCACTGCCACAATGCATCAGAGAAAAATATATCACATTTGTCAGTCAAGGGTTTAATATGTACTACAGCAGAATGACAATTATTGAAACAAACTGGTGACCAACATTTTTTGATATGATTATTATTTGTACAGTTGAGTTTTTTCTTCCCTTATTTTTATTTGATTCATTGATACAGTGGTGAGAAAACAGTGTAAAGTCTATAAACTATTTCATATATGTCCAACTATATCCAAACAGATTATTTTGGACAATTTTAGGTGCTGCCTAGTCATTATTAATTCCAAATTCTAAAATCCAGTTATACATAAAACAGACATCTTAAGGAAACAAAAAAACACACACAATAGACAATGGGCCGGATTCACCCCCCCCCGGATGAATTGCATATACGTCCAGAGTTTACCGATATTTGATACTGCCAATGCGTAGTATCTTTTTTACGTAATCTACGTATCTTTTCATTTCTTAAAGATTGCATATACGCAATTAAAAGATACAAAGATTATGTAAAAAAAAGATACTACGCATGCGCAGTATCAAATATTGGTAAACTCCGGATGTATATGCGATACGTCCGGTGGTGTGAAACCAGCCCAATATCTTGGTCGCATAAGGGCTGCAACAGTGTTCACATTAAGCCAGAGGTGTAACTAGTATGGGTTTTGTAGGGCATGTTCCTTAGGCGCTGATGGTTTTGGAGATGCCATCAGGTCACATACCCTACAAAACCCACACAAAAAGAAAGAAAGAATAAACCCCTCTTACCTTACTCTCTGCGTCTGCAGTGTTCAATCAGTGTTCAGCTGGACAGCGCCGGCCTATAGGACACACTGATTAGTCCACTCTTGCAGTGTGTCATGTGACCGGCGCTATCTGGCTGAAGACAGAGGGGAGGATGTAACGCCACACTGCAGTTGCTTTCAGACGCAGAGAATAAGGTAAGAGGGTTTATTCTTTCTTTTCCTGGAGGGGAGGGAAGGGAAGGGGATAAGGGGGGGATACCATTTGGACATTTGCCCTGGGCGCCATTTGGACTAGTTACGCCCCTGCATTAAACATTACACTTATAAAATAATTTGCATTATAACAAACATGTCAGTTGTTGCTGCAGGA
This sequence comes from Limnodynastes dumerilii, assembly GCA_011038615.1. NCBI lineage: Eukaryota > Metazoa > Chordata > Amphibia > Anura > Limnodynastidae > Limnodynastes > Limnodynastes dumerilii. The sequence goes on from WWET01000426.1 coordinate 252,047, forward strand.
TTTAATTGAGTGTGTATTACAACCACTGTCCCATGCTTTTTAGAATACCAAGAATGTACTGGTTCAAAATCAGGAGCATTTCCAGACAGGTCTACAATACCCTATCTGCACACAATGAAGATCTAAACATGTCTGATTGTATTACATGAACTCTTGTACATATACCTGTGCTCTTCTGTAGTACTGCTTAGTTATCGTCTGGTATCTCTCCTGGCCAGCCGTGTCCCTAAGAAAAAATAATGTTCTTTTTTTAATAGATCAAAATAGTACAAGTAGCAAATCACTGCTATTGATGCAGGTAACAAGGTCATAATTAGGTCAGTTCTTACAAATCCTGTCAAAATGTTCCATCACATTGCTGTGATTCAGACACATAACACTAAGGCCCGGATTCGGAGCTGCGCTTCCGTCTTTTGATCCAGACGAAAGCACAGCAAAAATGAGCACTGCGGATGCTCACATCGGGAGCGAGCACAGAAAGATAGGCGCAAGTGTTCGCATCTGACATCACTGCGCCTGTGGAACTGGGAGTTCCACAATATTTAAATGAGAAAATGGGTGTTTTTCTCATTTAAACAGTCCAGTGGCTGCTCAACCGTTTTACGCTTACACCCTCCCAGAGGTGTAAGTGTAGGGAGCAGCTCACCAAAGCGGTAAAAAAAACGTTAAGTTAAAAAAAAAAAAAGCACATAATATTACACATATATAACCTCCCTCCGCTATAACTAAAATAAATAAATAAATAAATATCGGCCCCCACAGAGCATGCGGTTGCTAAAACCGCTAATACTCTGAATCCTGCTCTAAGCTGTGAGTCTTTAGATGCTGGTTGTCCTGAAAGAAGCAATAGTGATTGACTGGTTGATTGATTTTCTCCATCCCAGTGCTTGTTTAGACAAGTACTTAAGCACGGAGGAGAGTCTACTGCATTGTACCTTCAATTACAACACATTAAATGTTCTATGAGTTTCCTAGAAATTGTATTGGTGTGTTGTGCATTTCCATGCATTATCAACCAGCTGTAAAGGCAACTACATCCAGTAATAAACAGCTGATCAAACAGACGTTCAGGTAATATTTACTTAAGATCTGTAGTCCATATTAAGAGGTAGAGAAAATATATATTAATAGCTAACCTGGTATAGTGAAGGTAAGCATGGAGTCAGACAGCTATAGTGCCAAGAGGGGAGGGAAGATATTAATGCTAACAGCTGCCATCTCCAAGGGCCTTTTAAAAGAGCATAGGGGAGACCTCTAGAGATTCTGCTCTTTTAAGATAGAATGCCATAGCTAGACCCTTCCCAAAGTTTATTAGTGTTTATTACAATGCTGCAAATGGGTATGTATACCAGTGGTTCCCAAACTTTCTCAGTTTGAGGCCTCTTTAGAGTCTCAATTTTTAGTTTTTACATTTTTAGTTTGGTCAACATATTACTATTTAGGAGAGGACAAAAATGCTTATTTTATTTGTATTTGTATTATCTACAGCTCCTGAATAAGTCCAGGACTAGTAAATAGATGGGAGTTGCAGGAGAGAGGCCGTGCTATGCTGACAACCCTTCTTCCCAAAATTTCAGTGCACTGGCCAGCTCTGGACATGAGAAGGAGTTGCAGAGACAGCACAGCCTTTCTCCCTGCAGCTCCCAAACGTTGACTGGCCTGAACTCACAGCACATTTCAGGGAACCGCTTGTAAATACAATAAGTTGAGTTACTTGCTATTTTTATGAATAAATCTTTCAGGAAAAGTATGTGATTTTACAAAGCTAAAGATTATAGGGCTGATCCAGAACTGCACTTACACCTTGAGTAATACTATGTTAAATTGAAAGGGGAGGCTAATTTAAATAGTGAGAGCAGAATTAGAAGGTGAAATTTCTTAGCTCAACTCTAGTTCATATATAAAGCTATACAGTATTTGAGTTCTATGTGTAAAAGTAAAGTATTTTCCCTATTTTTCCCTTAATCTCAAACTCTGGATCAGCTCCTATATTTTTTTTTAAGTCTGTATTTTTTATAAACATCCTGATCCAACATATGTTTTACACTTAAAAATTTGTGCAGGTAAAATATCACTACCTTTAAAGGTCAACTTATGTTTTAAGTGTAGGAATTCACAGATTTGTGGACACAGAGGAGCAGTGTGTTAGGCGAGTACACACTGTTGCTTTTTTAATAAAAAAATCTTTGCAATCACCCAAACAAAAGAGCGTTTCAGCAGATATCTTACCAGTGTGTACTGTCCAAAGATGCTCAAAAATCCTTTGAAACAGTCTGATCTTTCGATTTGATCTTTTGGAGCTCCTAATATCCAGATCAACCATGGAAAGATATATTTTGCTTTTTGCAAGTGTGCACTGTGTCTATTAGGAGATCTTTGGACAGTACACACTGGTAAGATATATGGCGAAAGGGTCTTTTGATTGAGTGTTTGGAAAGATTATCTGCTGAAAAGCCCCAGTGTGTACTCTGCTTACACTTCTATATCAACACGATCACTGGTAAAGACAAAAATCTAGGGGCCTATTTAGAATGCATATTATAACTAAGGAGCTCAAATGTTTATAGGTGTTTTTAATTAAAAAGTCTGAATTTTACTTTATGGGTATGAAGCCAGGATTATATTTAACAAACTCTAAAAGTATAAGGCTTTTGGATTATTTTTGTACTTTTCGGAACATTCGTCAGCATGGCTCCCAATGAAGGCTGACTGTATTTCAATAGCACATACGAAAGTTCTAAATTGTCATACATTGTCACGAGAAACAGTGCTTTGACAGATTTGCTAAACTTTCAATTCCGAAAGGATAACTTGAACTGATTAAAATCAAGTTTTATTTTTCAATCACACCTAGATCCCTCTCCTTTTTCCCAAATCACAAATATGCCACAAACCACAAGCTTTGGCTGTGGGCTATTGATGCTAAATCCCAGCAGTTAACTGGAAAAGGAATTTGTGAAGAAATGTGGTTCCCAAAAAAAGGTTACTAAATCTCCCACAAATATTACCAAAGAGAACTCTTAATCCGGTTTATTAAAATGTCAGTATTGCACTTTATGCCATATAACGTACATATAACATAAGAGTTCTATACAATAAAATCTCACTTACCAGATTTGTATTCGGACTTTAATGCCATCAACATCTATTGTTTTCATTTTAAAATCGACTCCTTAGACAAAAAAAATAAAATAAAGCAAACAATGCAATTTAGAAGATCTGTCATTTTTATAGGATTATTTAAGTCTTATTCATAGTAAATTAAATTTATGTTAATGTGCAGTTACATTTTAGTTAATATTTAACTGAAATGCAGAACCTGAAGTTACAGTCTGGTGAAAACATTTTTATTGGGATAATAATACTGCAATATTCTCTGTGGGAGGTAAATATTAACTGACCACAGTTAGAATATATGGGCCTCATCCAGACCTACGCTCGGATGCAGTTTTACGCTGATCAGAAGCGTAAAAACTGCCATTTCTACTCATCGCGCATACGTGGGGCAGATGATACGCTCATGTTAGGGTCTGAAAATCTTTGTGTATGGCCCTTAATCGTAACCGCTTCGTATTACCGATCATGGGGGTGTGCCTGCCATACGAAAGCCGTAACCACGCACTGAGGGCGGGGTGAGGCATTTAAATCGTACAGTATGGGCGTGCTAGGCGTCGTTAATACGCGATGAACGTACGAACAGCCGCGGGTACGAACACAAAAGTTAGGGTAGGGTTTGCCGAGCGTATGGAAGCTAAACTAGATACGAGCAAGGGGAGTGCCTATTGCCGTACATTGGTGGTACGTTCGGCGATAATACGCACACCAGCGTAGGTCTGGATCAGGCCCTATGTGTGGACAGTTCCTAAACACATATACACACAGACAAGGAAACGACTTAGTCAGATACAGCATAAACTACATAATATAAGTATATATTATTGTGTATCACATCATGGAAATTATAGTTATTCACCTACAAATAATATGCAATTCTGCTACTTGATAGAGCATAATACAGTTATTGCAAGGTTAAATAGCGAATTATTGACTAAATCCTAAATAGTCCCAGGATTTAGATTTTTCAGGGGGCTCAAAATTATTATGAGCTATTAACATATTTTACAACTGCTCAACCATCAAGGTATTTGCTTCTTGTCAAAATGAAAACAAAAAAAAAAAATGTCAGTTGCTCTAATTAAATAGACCATTTATTATGCTGCAGGGAGGCGTTGCAAAAATGCTTGAAATGTGTTAAAGTTGACACACACCAGGACAGTGGTGCAGCAGGGACCCAGCAGGTCACGGCCCCTGGTGGCAGCTTCCAGAGTGGCAAGTGTGGTTAGAGAGCCAGACATAGCAATAGGACAGGGACTAAGAAGGTACAACAAGGTAACGGGTTCCAGATACCAGGGAGATATGGACAGAAGCAGATAAACCAGAGGTAACAATGCAAAAACAAATAATGACTGTAGCAGACTATCCAGACAAGGGCTAGGACAAACAATATGACAAAATGGAAAGCACACAATATTCTCCTTGCTGGAGAGCAAGCCAGCTAGTAGTGAGAGCTTTATCCGGACTGCCTAATAACAGCCATATTCTGCTCAAGCAGCCAGGGGTGAAAGATTTCGTGCTGCTGCAAATATCACAGCAGCATGTAGCAATATGCTCTGCCAAAAGTCAAATCTACACAGCTAATGTTTTCAAAAACATAAAATTTTGGCATATTTAAAAGCAACAAAACCAATGTATTTATGTGCTATAAAGAGCGCAGAGGATAGTCAAAGAGATATAGCATTGTATTTAAGTACAGGTTGCCATAACATATATAGAATATACAAACCCTGGTATACATGGTTCTTTTTTACTGATTTTCTTTAAGGTATTATGTTAAACATAATTTTATTACTATTATAAAAAAAATATTGTGACTTATGTTATTTCCTTTACTGAAGAAACAGTGCCCAAATGAATACTCATATACATGCCTATCAGAGCCTTGGTCCCATTTTACACTCCTGTGTCCATATTATTAGTGATTTAGAGGAGTTCTGACAATGGAACAAGACGACCTTTCAGAATTAATAAGACCGTACAATTAAATTCAGGTCATAAGGCTCCTGAAGTGCTTCCAGCAGGATGTAGCAAAGACAATAGGGATTTTACCATCCTGCTCTGAACAAAAAGTAGGTTACAGCAAATTAGGTTGGACGGAATCATTACATTCTTTTTTAATAAAAATGTTCATAAAAAACGTTTTAATAAAAACCTAGGCAATATTTAGAAATACATGTATTATTAATGTGGCCTAAACTTTCCTCAGATTACAAGAACAAAAGTAATTACCAACATAAGATTGTTCCTTTCCCTAAGCCAGAGGAAATGTATTTATCTCCGCTGTGGCTACATTATGGACATAGATTTCTTTATTAATAAAATGCTCTTCCTGAACCAATGGGCTGGATCCAGACTTAAGTAAGTGCTTGAAATTAGTTACTCCTGGGCTAAACCGTGTTGATTGCAGGGGGAGTCATGTTCATTGTATTCTTTGCATAGATCTTTGAATTGCTTACTGCACACAGATACTGACCAGCTTTACTATCACACTGTTATTTATTCTGCCAATGTGTTGGTAGGGAGGGGTACAGGAGGGCTGCACACGATGGCCTGCTGCATGTCTATATGAATTAAATGCTGGCACTTTAGTTATAAAAATTTATCAGCGGTCTGCCAGTCAGTGATACTTAGGCTGGGTGCACACTGAGGCTTTTTCAACAGATAATCTTTTGAATCACACAATCAAAAGATCGTTTTACTAGATATTTTACCAGTGTGTACTGTCCAAAGATGCTCAAAAATCTTTCGAAAAGATCTGTGATCTTTTGATTTGATCTTTTGGAGCTCCTAATATGCCAGAGATGGAAAGATATCTTTTGCTTTTTGCAAGTGTGTACAGTGTCTATTAGGAGATCTTTGAACTGTACACACTGCTAAGATGTCTGGTGAAACGGTCTTTTGATTGTGTGATTGGAAAGATTATCTGTTGAAAAGCCCCAGTGTGTACTCGTCTTAACAGTGTTCTTAAACAAATGTTTACCACAGGCTGATCAGCCGATTATTGTGTAATGTGTACACAATGGATTTGTAGAAAAATCGACAAAGTGGATTAAAAATGCTCAGGTCTGATTATTTAATCATTTAGAATTCCTGGCTACGACTGCGCAGGTATTCACGATAATCTGCTCATATTTCATCTGATAAGACTTGCGCGTACAGTAAACCTAAACAGAATGCATCGGTGCATAGAAGTTGTTACCAAACTGCAAAAAAAATAGAAACCCCTCCCAAAATAATGGCAACTCTAGAGATAAAGCATATGAAGTATATGTTAACAAAGAATTAGAAACAGTCTTTTAAAACACTGAAGAAAAGAAAAAAAGAATGTGAATAACTAATACCCCTTTCACATCACCACCAAATGTCTGGGATTTTCACCAAAAACCCGGGTCTCGGCAAAATCCCGGGTATTTGGTGGTGATGTGAAAGGTGCACTTCCGGTGGACCCTTGTCAAAAGACCCGAGATTTTAACCCGGGAAAAGAGAAGGATTATTCCCAGGTCCTACCCGGGAAGCGTGGTGATGTGAAAGGTCAAGGGATGTTTTCAACCCGGGTCTTTCAGATCGCCTCCTGATTGGTGCAGAGTTCTCTACTGTTGCTATGGCAACAGTAAACAAATCTGTTTTCAGCGTTGGATCTGTAAAAAAAACAAAAACATTTTCCAAGTATTGGGCATGCTGATCAAACGTGATTTGGTCACCATGGAAACGGGATCTCACAGCCTGCCCAAGGATATAAATACAATCCAATGACAGCAGAGCTGCCATTAGCGTCAGGATGTGCTGCAGTGCAGGACATGAGTTCCTTCGGTCCTTAGGGTTTTTATTTTTCTAATACCTCCCCCAAAAAAAAAAAATCCACTAAAAAAAAAATCCACTAAAGCCCGGGAAATTCCTGGTGATGTGAAAGGGACAGACCCAGGAATTTCCCGGGTTTTTGGTGTTTTAAAAGGTGTCTTTTTTTTGACCCTGCATTTCTTTCCTGGAAAAACCCGGATCTAAAAACTCTGGTTTTTCAGAGTTGGTGATATGAAAGCAGCATTATCTGTGCCCTATTAGCTGAAGTTAATGTCTCACACTTGGGATGATCCAAATATACCTTTCTTGGTAGGTATGTCATCAGGAAAGGAAAATAAAATAAAGCTAGAAAGAGATTTCCTAAAAATTGCAGAAAAACTATTTCTGGAAAACTCAATTTTATCCACAGCAATAATGCTAAGCCTCAATTATCAGATATTTAATGTAGGTTTCCATTTCATGGCAACAATAACACACAAGTCTGTACTTATGGGATGGAACAAAAAAATATCTATTCTTAAAGAAAGGATGCATGATATTTTACCTAATTATTGCTTAGCAGTACAGATGCACAAGGGAAATGCAAATGTACTGGGTGTCAGTATCAAAGGGAGTGATGAAGGCTCCATTCTGCCACCTCCAATTAGTGAATTAATAAGTCAAAATTATACATGAATAATGTCTAATCAGTGCAGCTACATGGTGCATCGCGTGGCTGCACTGCTTAAAGTAATGAAGATCCGCCAGCTAGGGAGTGCACGGCACACACAGTGCCTGACTGACTCATCACATTATTAACAGCAAGGAGCCAGCCAGACACTGTCAGTTTTGGAGCGCACAGCTCCTCCTCCGCGGTTCCCTCTCATCTGATTGGCGTTGGCGTGACCCCAAGATCACGTCTCCATCACTCAGTGAGCAGGGAACTGCAGAAGAGAGAAGATGAGGGAAGAAGAAGATGATATTCAGGGAACAAGACACCAGTAAATCCATGGAAAGTCATTAAACGGTTACATCCTGAACTGCTGTATCCTGTTTTGCCTCTAGGGCCAGATTTTTAAGATGAGTGTTTGAAAAAGTGGAAATGTTGTCCATGGCAACCAATCAGATTCTAGCGCTCACTTTTCTATTACATACTAGAGAATGTCAGCTAAAATATGATTGGTGCCATGAGCATCATCTCCACTTTTCCAAACCCGCAGCTTAGTAAATCTGGCCCCAGGACTAGTTATTCTAATTTGTAGACATTACCATAACCTGCCCCTAGGGGCTGCTATTGAACACTTATGGACTAATTACATTTCCAGAACCTACACCTGTGCTTTGGCTTTATATATCTCCTCCCCTAGAGCATGGTGTGGGGTCATTATTTCCTGCTCCCTGTTGCTGTGTGCTTGCTGGTCTCTGCCATGTTCCTGTAATTTGCCTCCGCTTATCTGTGTTCCTGTCATGACTGCCTCAGTACTGATCTGTCTAGATCAAAAGAGGGCGTCCAAGTTTTCTAGATGCCTTGTCTGTCTGTAGCTCCAGACTTCTTGATTATTGCATCTGAGATGATTCCAGCCTATTATCTGACACCTGTGGGTTTCCAATAAAAACCAGTCCCGCTCTCCAGTCTGGGCTGGTTCATTGGTGTCTTCAACCCTGGTTGTCATTTGTCCTGGCTGATTCCAGCTCCCTGGTCTTTGTGCCCAGTTTGTTTGTGTCTCCATCCTTGTACCTCCAGATACACTACTTTTTTACTCTAGTTTGTCTCCTGCAAAGTATGTGTGCTTCTGCCACCTCAGCTTACCTGCACTACAAGTGCCAGCAAGTCCTCCAGTCTGTCTCCTGCACAGTGTGCGCACTCCTCTCTGAAACTAACCCGCACTGCAAGTGCCAGCAAGACCTCCAGTCTGTCTCCTGCACAGTGTGTGCACTAGCATTCCAGTATTCTTTGTCACTCCCATTCCCCGTGGACTCTGTTACTTTCATCCTAGCCATATCTGTGGACTTCAGTTGTCAATACTCTCTTACCATTGCTCCAGCTTAACCTGTCTGAACCGTTCATTAATAAATCATTGCCTTACATACCTGCTTCCTTGTGGACCTGACAGTTCCTGCATCTTCTCTAAGGTTCCTTGTCTGTATTTATGTTATTTATCTTTGACCTTTTTACCAGTGTCTCCTGTATACCCTGCCTGACATCAGTTTTTTTCATCCCTGTGTACTCGGTCTGTAGTCTGTTACCTTATACCTGTATACCCAGCCTGACATCTGTTATCTCTCACCTATTTACCTGGAATCTGTTTCCTTGTACTTGTGTATAGTCTCTTCTGTTATTTCTGTACAGCGTATCTGTACGGTTACTCTGCTACCTGCAATAAATCTCTACTTATATTCGTCTCCTGCAATCCTTGCATCGAAAACCAGGTATTCATAAAAGAAAGCAAGCAGAATACATATAAGGGAATGGTACAATTACATTTAAGGGGGCTGCAATGATGATTGGTGACATCAGGGGGGCTTATAGGATGTTGGAGACATACAAGGGGTAAAAGGGATGGCTGGAGATATACAAGAGGGAGAATTGTGGATAACTGGAGGCTGGACACATACAAGCGGGTGACTTTCACTTTAGCCATTTAAACTATGTAAATGTAAATACATTTAGACTCTGCATATTATATTGTAATTTATTTATTTTCATTTATTCTTCTATTTTATGACACTATAGCCATTATGTTGAGTAATACAGTAAATATGATTTACAAGTAACAGTACAAAAAAAATTACTAAAGTCTTGTATGGAAGGAGTTCCATGGGACTGACACCATGAGCCAGATTTACTAAGCTGTGGGTTTGGAAAAGTGGAGATGTTGCCTATAGCAACTAATCAGATTCTAACTCTCACTTTCCTATATCATACTAGAGAATGTCAGCTAGAATCTGATTGGTTGCTATGGGCAACATCTCTACTTTTCCAAACCCGCAGCTTAGTAACTCTGGCCCCTTGAGTTACCGCACCGGGTGACACCAACTCTAGTAATGCCATCACTATGCATGTGTATAGCAGAATGACCTTGAAAATGTATATCATATATCCAACTGCCATATCCAAGCTAGCATTCCATATCACCAGTACACACACACATACACACCTCTTAATACTATAGTATAAACACACCTCAAACAAGAAGCTGGAAATCCTTGGATTCAACTCCAATATAGTGGGATGGATAAAAGTTTAGTAAAACCAGATGAAGGGCAGAGTCACATAGATTAGTCTTGGTGGTTGCCAAAGGTCAATATTACATCATCTGTATCGGGGACTGCGATTCCAAGCTTACTGTCACTTACATTTGCAGAGGGGGTCCACATTCTTACATCACAAATCTTGCAGTGTAAACTAACTTAAGGGGAATTATGTCATTGTAATCCCCCTGCTAATCCATGCCCCTTTTGCAGCCTGTGATATCCCTCCAAGATCAGGAAAGATATGAGGGATGATATATTAGTACCACCTTATTACAGAACTATATTTGGCAACTTACTGGCAGAAGAAAGTGTCCCTACAGTTTTACTGTTAGTATATTTACTGTGTAACCTTTGTTCTTTTTAAGTGCACCAAGAATACAAATTAGCAGTCAGCTGTGCCCCTGACATTGCGCCCTAAGGTCCGGATTCAGTTACGTAGTTTTCGTAGTAGCTCAATTCTTAAAACAACGTACGCAAGACGAAAACTACGTAACTGTGAATCCGGACATAAGAGAGCGATTCTTATGTTCCTGTCCCACTCGCCATCTAACCTGCCACCAGGTATTTTTACTAGAAAGAGATACAATATACCATAGTCACTTTATTCATAGTCTACCAGGCACTACACATACTCACTACTACTTCATTTCCAAATGTACTTGCATACCTTTACATGGTGGATCTAACTTTTACTTTGCAAACATCACAGTAACTCTCCTGATATGGAGTAATGTGCCCTTAAGAGTTATGCCCCCTATGATTCATGTAACCAAGCTGAGAAAATAAGTTTTATTGCGATCACACCCAATAAAAAGTGTGCATCATGTCGCAGCTAATTTACAGATCTGAAAGTCTGTTAAAAACTTGACGTTATTAATAACTAAATAAAAGTAATTTTTTTTTTTCATACCATACTGCAGTTCTAATTTGGTTTGGACAGGGTGGGTAAATCACATTTTATAGCAACAGTTAGTGCTTCTCTAATAATATATTTAGCAAGTGATTTTACTGTAAAAACTATATCATCTTTCTAATTCAGCTTCTTCATCAATCCTCCTCTGCGCTCATCTGCTGATGACAAGGGGGAAGAAACCTCTGCAGTTTATTCACAGGGGAGTTCCCACAACAGCCACGGATCACACCACTGCTGAAACTACAGGGAGAGTCAGCAGTAGTTTTAATGGGCGAGCAAGTTAAAAAGCAGCCGTGGGGAGACCTCACCAGTGGATACCGGCAGTTCGTCATCTATGTGAATCTGATCACCAGGTTTTAATTTCTGCTTTGCCATCTAGGCTCTTTTCTTTCTGAATTTGACTGTTGACTATTATACCGTCAACAGTCAACACCAATGTAACCTTATACTGTCACTGTAGAAGATCTGCGATTACCCACCACCACTACCACCTCCTATGTATCTATTTAAAATAAAATAAAAATTTTATTCCTTCTTTTTATACCTTGCCAGTTGTTATGTCAACATGTCAAAATGTCGACAGGTGAGTATTATGTTAAGATAACTTATTACTTATATAACTTATTATTACTTATTATAGAGGTTACAAATATTAACATAATACTCAACTGTTGACATTTTGACCTGTTCACATTTCATACCAGATCCCTTTTAAAATCCAGAGATGGCAATACTATTGGAGAACAAGTAAAAGCTGCTAGGTGTTTTAAATCAAGCAATCCTGGTATCCTCATAAAGAAAGATGGAAGCAGCATGGGTAGTGATCATTGATTTCTCCAGAATTGCTGGTTTTTCAGATGGCAAAAAGGAGGAAGAGAGCTGAAAATAGGTCTAATCCTCCATTCTAAATAGAACACTATCTGCTTATTAAATAGACTGCTTTCTTCTTTGTAGTATAGTTTACAGTTATGATATACTAATTGCTAGACAGCAAAAAAAATAAACATTTGTAAAATGTAACCAAATAAGACTTTGGACACCCATATAACTCCCCTATACAGAATTCGACTAGTCACAATAAAGCTGGCCATACACTAGAGCGATTATCGGCCCGATCTGGCGATTATTGTGTTATCAGCTGAATTATCTTTCAAGTGTATGGCAACAGTTTTTTCACTGATCATCCAAGAACCCATTTTGAACGATTATTTGGTATTTTGACATGTTTGATTTAAAACGGACCAAAGCAGACAATAAAATGTAAAATTAGCACAGTGTACGGGCATTTCACAATAATTGTGAAATATTTGCAGATAAAATGCTGGTGACGTTAGTACGAGAAATGAAAATTATCGGCAGGTGTATGGGAAAATGCAATTTTTTGAGACTATAAAAGTAGATGAGAAATCTGAGGGAGTTTTTTTTTTACATTTTCTGATGATTATTGGCTGGAAATAGTGTAGTGTATAGCACAGATATTGTTTGGGACTCGTCAAGAAGATCATCAGGGATTTCATGCTATTTTCAATAATCGCTGTAGTGTATGGCCAGCTTTAGACTTCATTTCACAGCTTGGTCACAATAGTAGGAATCATCCATGCAAGAAAGAAGATTAAGCACAGGTAAAGTGTGTAAGGTGTGAACTGGTGGAAAGGGGTGGTCAATAGGATATGAAAACAGTCTGGATCAAACCCACGATTATATAATAATAGCGGGTTTGATTATTTCAGTGTGAGCATTGTGTTTAATTTAGAGTGGTGATTATTTCAGTGTGAGCTGAGCACCGAGTTCAAAAAGATGAGACAGCCGTACACTAATTTTCGTCTGTCTCTATGTCGAAAATAGACCAATTCAAAAATGTTTTATTGAGTAAGTATGCCAATCGGAATACTTACCCGTTCATTTGGAAACTGCCGCCAAAGGCCTCTTGCACTGTCACAGGCCCACCAGTCCAGACAGGTGAGTATTATAGGGAAGACTATAGGGAGTAGTATTCTATGGGGGTTTTTAGCGTTAGGTTGCAGGGAGGGGACACTTAGGGTCAGGCTGCGAGGAAGGGAGTTGTAGGATCAGGCTGCAGGAAGGGGAGACTAAGGGTCAGGTTGCGGATAGGGGAGTCTTAGGGTCAGGCTGTGGAGAAGAAAGGGTTAGGGTAATAGAAGGGTAGGGTAAATGTAAGGATTAGGATAAGGGTTGGGGTTAGGATTACATTAATACTAACCATTCACCGCTGCTTTTCGTGCTTCAGTGGATCGATTGATTCTCCTCGGCAAAGCAGAAGCAATCAATTTTCTAGTGAGTTTGATACTGTGTAGGGCTATTCTATGAGGCGACCCACAACGGAGTTTAATTTACTGTGAATTGCACATAGGGTCCATATTTGAGTGTGATTAAATTGGGCTTCTTTTGGGGATAGGATTGGGCTGAGCTTGTTATTCACTCATCTATTGCTTATTTTTTTTGTATTTCAGAATTGGCAAAACTGACCCAAAGCTGTGATACAGAGAACAACTCTTAAGATTCATGGACAGTAAAAAAAACAGCAAAAACCCTGCTTGCATAAAAGACTGTATATTAAATGTAAATGCTGGTTTCACCAGTCCTTCTCAAATATCCGTCTTTTGGAGACAGCTTGCAGCAGGGTAGGGCTGGGTTAATAGGAGTCTAGATGGCTCTCCAGTTCCAGTTCACAAAAACAGGCCTTCTAAGCAGCCGCAGAAGAATGTTTTCATTTTGAAAGGTTTATTCCCCTACCACCTGTTCTCTTCCCACCAGCTGGGATTACCTCGTGGGTATGTATATAATTTACTGATTTACACTGTGGGTATGGCAAACAGAGGGGAATGTATATAATATACTGGGTTACCCCGGGGTTGCTGACTCTCCTGGACTATCGGGCAGATCTCCCACAAGTCCCGTCCCCTGCCTCTCATTGCAGCAATACCTAGTGTTACTAGAGACTGGGCGGGACTTGTTGATATAATTTTACTCGTCAAGCCCCACCCACCCCCAAGATCACTATGGATTGCAGGGTGGGGCTTAATTATGTGATTTGCATAAATCATGTAATTAATCTCTGTCCCTGTATCGGCATCTATTTCTTCTCAGAGATATCCTGGAGGGAAGAAATAGGAAGTAGGCAACCCTGGTTTCCATTTCAAATGTGGATTGAGGTAGAGACAGGGAAGCAGTAGTTATGTCTCCATGCTGCCACAAAACAGACTGTGATGCCAGTGCCCACACAACACTATCACATCCCCTCCAAAGGCCCTTAATTTTATGCTAAAGGACTATGCACACTTTAATCCGGCACTGCAGCAACGAATTGCTTGGCATGATACATATATTCTTCCATGTCTAGCAAGTTAAACAAGGAAAAGGAATTATTTAATTCAAGATATACAGTCATCTCAACTTCTTATCTATAACACCCCACATGGGAGCTTTTTATGCATTACTAATTTTATCTCAATAAACCATACTGCCTTCATGTAATATCCAAACACCAGGCTTCATTTTTCCACTTTTTCTTTGGTATTGCTATACTTTCAAACATACTTCTTGTAGTGGACAGTTCTGTGCACAAATTTATAAGAAGAGAGAGGATAGAGGAGAGGAGAAAATAGAAGAGAGAAATGAGGAGAGAGGAGAGAAGAGAGAAATGAGGAGAGACAGAGTCAAATAAGGATAGGGTAAAAAAAAAAAAAAAAAAAAAAAAAAAAAGGTTTTTAAAAAAAAAAAAAAAAAAAAAAAAAAAATCATGTAAAAAACAAAAAAAACAAAACAAGGCACCTGCTATAACCAGTGTCTGTGCCAGGCATGCCATCTGGGCATGATGACATTTTTATATTCTGTGTAGTGGTAATTGGACCCGTATCTTGTTGAAAAGCAGGATATACAGTTCTGTATACACTGTACAGCAGGGACATTGTCATTTTATGTATGCAAATTACATTTATGAACACACCACACATTTTGTTCACCTTTAAAAGACTGGGATAGTTTAACCCCCTTAATCACACCATACAACAAGTTTTTTTTTGGTGCTGCGTTTTGACATTGAATATGTTAATTAATTTATTCAATGATACACAGAAATAATTTACACAGAGCATCAAACTCTGTCCAGTGAGCTGAGTAACTTCTTCCACAGAAATCCAAAACTGTTGCACAGAAGTAGTTAACAGGAGAGAAAAAAAAATGAAGATTAAGCTAGAGTCCGGTTGCAAAACTGGTTCATTTTAATCTGTCTGGTAATATCTCTGCTGAAATCTTTCTAGGGTTACACCGTATAATGTCATCTGAGAAGGAAACATTCACAAGCAGGGCTGCCCATCAGAATGGTGATTAAGTAGCATAATTGTTCTTTTACAAGAAAAAAAACCCCATATGACCGCACATCATATTAAGCAAGGATTGCATTTCAGAGGTTTCAAGCAGATCATGAATAACAATGTTGGGGAGAAATACCGAATCCATTGATTGTTGAATGGGTAAACTAGTCTGTTGACATTCACACATTTTCACTTCAATGAAGTAATTACATTTGTTCATATTAAATAGGGCTTTGGTTTTATCCAGGAGCATAAACATTTGCTTTGGCTTTTGAAATGGGTTTGTGTAAACCCTATTAAATAAATACACAGCTACATATAATCACCTAGTCTAGACATCATGTAAATGACATCGTGAAAAAGAAGCTGCCGCTGATTATACAAATGAAATACTTAAAGGCTAGGCTA
>WWET01000426.1:273423-291263 GCA_011038615.1 Limnodynastes dumerilii
CGCAGTAATTTTGTAACGTAATCTACGTTACTTCTTGCAACGTAGATTGCGTATACGCGGTCTTTAAGATGTTACAAAATTACTGCTCATGCGCAGTAGCACTTTTCTGAAAACTCCGGCCGCAAACGCAATGTGGCCGGAGCTTTGCTTACGGCCCGATATGTTTTATATTTATGTATTTCCAAAGATATATTTAGAGTATATTTAGAGTTCTTTCTTTAATAATCATTAACCGAATGCAGACTTCCAAGAAGTGACATTTCCCGAGGGGTCAGATCAGTGACTTCCAACATTTGACACTTTCATCAGCTTCCAACAGAGGTGTGACATTGCACCAGCAACTGGAATGGGCTTAATATATTGATGTAAAGGCAGGGTCTGGTCCAGACCATCCCATCCCATACACCAGGGACCGTTCCAGAACATATACCAATCTATCTCTAGTTTAGTATAATGGAATTATTGTAAAGTTTCTATTTGTTTGTTGCAATATTTATTACAACCCCAGTAACTATAGCCCGTGAGTGACAGAAAGAGCCCCAGTGCTTTTCTATACAGGGCTGTTATATATTTTTTATTTATTTTATTTTATTGGAGCACATAAGGAAAAAAAACAATAACAGGATGACAACATGACATTATATACAGTTATTCACATGTACAATGAACCATGAGTTGTCACATATAACCTTGTTACGAGCTTGTCTAAACATAGTAAAGGAGCAATAAATGATGATATATAACAAAACATCACAACATTTCCGTGTGAGAAAGGTAAACCAAATATTTCCAATGTAGTACCTATGTCAATAAGCCTACTTTTCATTCCTAATCAAGCAGATTAAAGTCGAGTTAGTGCTAATGGATGACGAGAGTCGCCACTATTTTGGCTGTGGGAGATCAGTCCTCAAACACCACTGGGGGGTCTTGTGCGTGAGTCCTCAGCTCAAACCAATAAGTTTGGAAGAAGCAATCCCTAATCCTACGTTTAACGTGTTTCTAATAAAATAAAACCCTCCCACATTGTAAATTATTTCTCGACTCTTGCTTATTTTTGTAAAGACGCCTCAAGCCAATCCATTTTGAACAAAAAGAATAATTTCTCTCTAAATAACACCATAGAGGGAGCTGTAACTTATAGCCAGGGCTGTTATATTTGTGTAGGGGATGCGCAGTTTGTTTTTGCTTGGAATGGTACAACAAAAACTTTTTCTAAATCTTATAATAGTCTAAAACAACCCAGAAGTGGGAACAAAGGGACAAAGGTGCCCCCGTTGGGCTGGATCCTAAACTAAGAACGACATGGGACTTATGCAAGTCAGTTGCGTAAGTCTCCTGTCAGGGAACATATGGGCATGGGTGCGCCAATGGTTACCTTAGTGTAAGTACTAATGTACATAAGTCAGTACTTATGGGGAAGGGGCAGATCCTTCACTTACAAAGGCTCTATCACCGCCTATTAAATAAAGGGTCCGGGGCAGGGGAAGCCCACTTACGTCTAGGTTTGCAGCTGTAAAAGTTAAGGTAGGAATCTGGACACGTAAGTGTCCAGATTTCCTACCGAGAGCAGGGAGCGCAGGGGGCGTGCACTCCCCACTATGGCTGCATAACTAAGGAGCCCTGCACACACGTAAAGCTAGCGGGGGTCTGGATCTACCCCGTTAACAGCAACACTTATCCAGTTTAATCAATATTTGAAGGCGGAATCTGTTTCACATTTAAGACTTTAGTTCACCTTTTTATTCATTAAAATAAGAAATATTGTACAGCATGGTACCTGGCCTACGTGTGTGGTCATGTAACGGTTTAATTAGTTCAATAATATGAGAAAGACAGTGTGAATTCTATGTGATACTACCAGTGGTGAATTTAATGTATTATATAGAGAAATGAGTGATAAATGAATCTGGTCCCTTTCATTCCCTCAGCATAATGAAGGTTCACATCTATAGATGGTGTACAGAAAACTAAAATGTAATATGACATTATTAGTACAAAATGCAATAAAACACGTAGTTATAATACATAAAAATAGCCTGACCTTTAAACAAGTATTAGTCATTTATCTCCCAGACAACAAGCGGGATATGTTGCTATAGTATACATGACAATGATGACAGATCATAGAATAAAGAATATAAACCTTAAATGGGCAATTTTTTGGGAGTTGTTTTCACATTAGACCTTTGTAGAGAGTTCTTACTTTTGTATTTTATATACCATAAACTACCATGGTCTTAATTTACAAATTAGTGCTATTGTATTGTGTATGTTTATTGACATAGGAAAAGTCCTATATGCCTTATTACAATCTGGACACTCTCTGAGTGAAACAGAGATTATATTCAAGGACATCTGAAAAGTGGACTGTGCTTTATTTATGTTGGTTTTTGGTGTATGTATTGTTATAATAAATAGATTTTTAATATTAGTACTGTACATACTGTACTAATGTTTCTCTTCTCTCTGTTTTATATTACATGGGACGGAGGAAGGAATCACCGAAGATAGGATCTCCTTTTATTTAAAACCTCTCCCCTAATACTGCCTGCCAATTCACTCATTTGGGACAGTATTGGTTCTTATATGATCTTTATGATCTATATACATATTGGGGCTGATTCAGAGATGCGATTGCGAAAAGATTGCAAATATACGCAACTAAGGTTAAGATCTTACCAGGTTACAGCCTACTGCATAAACAGTCACTCCCCTTGCAAACAGTGGTGGATCTTAAAGTTAGACCAGCATTGACTAACCCTAACTCTGCGCTGTCATTTGAGATCTTAAGTGAAGTAGTAGCGTTTATTTGCGATCCTAAGTGTCTGCCCGAGCATTTATTTGCGATCCTAAGTGTCTGTCCGCGCCCATTTTCCCTCATTTCCCTGCCTCCCCCCGCCCATTTCCATGCAAATCCTTCAGATCTTAAACTTACGCAGCACTTAAGATCTTAAGTGCTTGCGATCGATTCAAAGGTCCGCTCTTAGCGAATTTACGCTCCTAACCTCTACGTAGACGGCATTGCACTATTACTACGCATGCGCAGTTATGAATTTTCGAAGATCCTAAATATATGCTCCTAAGTTGCGTGAAAATCGTATCTCTGAATCAGCCCCATTTAGTATAGGAGTTTCAAGTGCTAGGTGCTTTAATTTTTTTCATTACTCTGAGTGAAGTCTGAATATTCTCCACTTTCTTGCATATTTTTTTGATCACATTCCAAAATTATATACTGCAGGCTAATTGGCTTCTAATAAAAATAACGTGTCAGGTAGTAATAGCTATAATGTTCAGTATAGCAGGTATGAATGATTAAACATTCTCTACCGAGTGGTACTGCATGTAAATAAATAAATAACCAAGGTCTTAGAAGTGAAGCCGAAAGGAAATTCCATTATGGGCTGCTATTCCTGTATAAGTAACACTGTGCATTCATTAGTGCTAGTAGTGCATTATCTCTCTCTCTCTCTCTCTCTCTCTCTCTCTCTCTCTCTCTGATAATTGAAACTCCTTTCCTCCAGTGCATTACTTTAATTAACTCATAAATAGTTTTGATTAAGAAATAAGACATTGCTATGACTGTGAAGCAGTGACATGCTGCTTTCTAAGAGAAAGATTAAACTAAAAAAAAATCAAAATGATAAATTATGGAATTGTAAAATGTAGATAGATAGATAGATAGATAGATAGATAGATAGATAGAAAGACCAGACCAGCACTCCCTTTTAAAGAAAACAAGTTCCAAATAATAATTCAGAAAATGGTTAGTATTTAATCCTGACACCACATATACAAAGTCAGCAAACCGATAATTAATGACACCACGTGTATATAACAGACAAACGTGAGAATAAAAACAATAATTTGTCTCCAAGCTTCCGTTGATAGAAACCAAGTCTAATTGATGACAACTAGCGTTAAGTGAAGCTGTCCAGCTCTTCTAATGAAAAAAGTTAGAGATCACCGCCAAGAAATGTAACTGCAGTCAGCAAGTATGTGCCCTGTGAATATCACATGGCTCCTAATTCTTGGCGGTGATCTCTAACCGTTCAGCATACTTCACCCATTCACCTTCGTAAACGGTGATATCCCTCCGCCGCACCTCCGCTACTGGTATTGCCAGACCAAGCAAGGGACAGAAAAGTACACTATCTGTGCGGGGTAGGGAGGGTTAGGGTCAGACTACAGGAGATGGAGGGTTAGGGTCAGGCTGCAGGGGAGGGAGGGTTAGGGTCAGACTGCAGGAGATG
The DNA here is from genome assembly GCA_011038615.1 of Limnodynastes dumerilii. Lineage (NCBI taxonomy): Eukaryota > Metazoa > Chordata > Amphibia > Anura > Limnodynastidae > Limnodynastes > Limnodynastes dumerilii. Next base: position 277,674 of record WWET01000426.1, read on the forward strand.
GAGGGTTAGGGTCAGGCTGCAAATAATCAGGGTCAGGCTGCAGGAAAGGGTTAGGGAGGGTTAGGGTCAGGCTGCCAGGAAAGGGTTAGGGAGGGTTAGGGTCAGGCTGCCAGGAAAGGGTTAGGGAGGGTTAGGGTCAGGCTGCCAGGAAAGGGTTAGGGAGTGTTAGGGTAGTAACTCACTTTTCAGAGCACGGAGCTTTCGGTGCTCCGTGGATCGATAGCTATGCCTCATCGAGTTCACAACTGGCTGGGAGGAAACGGCTGTTTCGAAAATCAGCCGTTCGGACCGGAGTCCCACACCCCTATCATTTCACTTCGATATTTAATTTTTTTGGCTACAGTTGTGTGTGCATACAGTACCTGCCACCATGTGGCATTTTTTCTAGTATATATAGCAGAAAGGATAAATGAAGTCAATCACAAATCCTTGTAAAGTTCAATGAAAAAGTGCCTCTCCGGCTATTTAATTAACATGTACCAACGTTTCAATCGTCTCGAGATTTCCCTCAGGGTGAATAAACAAAACATTACCTTTGCGGGCAGAGGTGAAGGACAGCCCCTTGCTACGGGGCATGCCCTCCAGTCAAAACGGACACAAGTCTGGATCTCTCATAATACCATAGAAATACCTTTGCTATAACATGTGTTATGTTCCGAATGAAAAAGACGGTTGTGCCCTTGTCTCAGAATTAGTATATTGTTCATTTTTCTGTAGGACCAAGCCCACTATGCCAAACCTACCTTTCTAAATACTCATGAAATGTACTTATGAACCTGGTTAGCTATATGCTTTTGTTACATATAGCTAGTTACATATAGCTAACCAGCATTTTGGTCTCTAATGCTCTACTCTCCTTTTATCTCATGTTATCTAGTATTGATTGCTTCATCCATCATCCGTCTGACTCCTGCTAGCTATGTTTTACTGTATTCCATTGTAAACAAAAAATTGTTAAATAAAGAATTTATAATAAAAAAAAAAAGACGGGTGTGGGTCCCCGCTAAGAACGACCCTATTTCGAATAGGTAAGTATATTAATAGGCACATTAATCTCACCTATGTTTTTGCTTGCTATATGCCATATGCCATTAAATTATTTACTTTATTTATTGTGTGTAAATAAAATATTTTCCAATGTAAAACTTTAACTAACAAACAAAAAAAGTAAATACATTAATTCAATTTAATATAAATCTTAAATTTCACAAGAATTTATTCTCTGGCAGTACCTAATTTTCTTTGATTATAGAAGATTCATTTGAAACAATGTGTAGGTTTGTTTTGTGTACACAAAGTATAAAATAAAGGTCAAACTATTGACAGTTATTAGCGAAAATGGATTGGTACTCACCTGCGCTGCAAGTATAGGTGGTTGGCGGAAGAGGGTTGCTGCTGGATGGGCACACGGCAGTGGCGTAGCTACAGGGGTCGCAACGGTCCCAGTTTCGACCGGGCCCCTGAGCTAGGGGAGCCTAGCAGGGGCCAGGTCCGCAAGACTGCCGGAGCTAGAGTCCAGTGCCGCGGGCCCAGCCGGATCTTCACAGGCACAGCGGTAATCAGAGGTGTAGCTAGCTGCCATGGTGCCCGGAGCACGGGTATGTTGCAGCGCCCCAGTACAGTACTGTAGGTGTGGCCAACAATTGAAGATAATCCACTTTAAATGACGCCAAGGAATATATGGCATGATTTAAAATATCACGCAATTTTTTTTGTGTATACGCAGTCTTAAAGACCGCATATACGCAATCTACAAATAACAAAATGATACGTATATTACGTAAAGTAGTTACTGCGCATGCGTAGTAGCTATTATCAGTAAATTAAGGAGGTTTGTGTAATACGTCCGGGATTGTGAATCCAGGCCCCAATACAAAGTTCAGGTCCCATGATGCAAATGGTGGTATAAAAAGTAGGTCCAATCCTATTAGCCAACTGAATAAATCTACCTACATACTTGCTTGAGAAATTTTTGCGCATAATTTCACTGACAACAGATATCTGTACCTTCAGGGAGATAGCTGTTAAGCCTTTATCCAGAATGGCTTGCAGTTATTCTAGAACAGTAGAAATCTTGGACCGCTATTTCTTATAATACTTTTCCATTCTAACAACCTCAATCTTCTTGCAATAACTAAACATGGCTCACTGACTCTGACACTGCCTCACATGCTGCACTCTGTTATGGGTGAACTCCATTTTACTCATGCCTCCAAACCTTGAGACAGAAGGGGAGGTGGGGTTGGACTACTTCTTTCACCAGAATGCACATTCACAGTTCCATCCAATGTCCCTTCATTTAAATTCACATCTTTTTGAGTACATATTGTTGGCATTTTCAAACCCCTCTCACTGCCAATGCATGTTACCAACAATTTATACAACATTTCTCTATTTAGCTCCCTCATTTTTTATCCTTTGCCAAACTTACTATTATCATTGGCAATTTCAATATAAAAAATAACAATCCTTCATCTCCTGATGCCAATAAGCTTTTCTCTCTGACCTTATCTCTTGGCCTCACCCAATGGAGTGACTCACCAACTCATAATGATAGAAATTGTATTAATCTGGTATTCTCTAAACTATGTTCAGTCTCTAATCTTACTAAGTCCCATCACCCTCTCTCATACCTTCACCTGATTAATACAGACCCAAATTAGTTCAACCCTTTTGCTTTCTAACGTTATTAAACATTAGCCTTCCCATAGAAATCTTAACGCTGTTAATATCAACCAACTTTCTCAACCAGTCCAACAACTTCTGTCTTCAACTTCTAATTTCCACTCTCCTAATATGGCAGTATCTCACCTTAACCAAACTCTAGTAGCTTTCCTTGATCAAGTCGCTCCAACTACCCTTTTGCACAAAGGCGACTTCAGTGTCAGCAATGGCACACTAATCACACATGAAACCTTAAAAGACTCTCCTACAAAGCAGAACTTATATCACTGCATATCTCTTTCTTTCCATGACTTTTTTAAACTTACACTAACACTTATCACACTTATCGAAATACTCTGGACAATGCCAAAAGCACCTACTTTCCAACTAAAGTTTATTCAGGCTTCTAACCCCAAACATCTCTTTCACACATTTAACTCTCTTCTAAGCCCTCTGTGCAAAATCCATCAACTTCCAACATTGCTCAAGATCTTGCATTGTACTTTAAGGACAGGATTCACAAGATCCGACAGCAATTGTCATCCTCCCTTTCATCAACCAACATAATACTCCGTCCCTTTCATGCACACACTGGCACCATGGGCCTGATCCAGAGCTACAATGGTACACTGAGCGTTCTAATGCTCAGTGTACCATCGCTTCCCTCCCATGACACTCAACCTTGCCCCAGCGTATTAACACACGCTTACGCCGGCTGAAGGCTACCCTAACTTCAGCTGGCGTAAGTGAGTTAATACGCTGGAGCGGTGGCATTGCTACGCTAACGCCGCCCTCCCAGCCTCATTACCCTCCCTCACCCTGCCTCCCTGCTCTAACCTCAGCGTTGGGACGCTGGAGGACGCCACCTCCAGCGTCCCAACGCCGCTACTATTTCCATAGTAACGCCGGGCAACATCTGCCGTAGCTCAGGATCAGGCCCCATGACACAACATCAAACTGTGTAAAATGGAGGGTTAAGACAAATGACAATACTGTGTATTAGGGATGGGACACTGAAAGAAAACATTAATAGTGCCAATGTTTTAGCATTGGTCACAAAACATTGTTTAGTCCTAAACATTAGTTCTGAACCAATTTTAACCAATATTTACATTTTTTAAAAAACAAACTGGCTACTTAATCATATGGGGCTGGATTCAGAGCTGTGCTTCTGTCTGTTTTTCAGATGGAAGCATAGCCAAAATGAGCATTGTGCAGGCTCACAAGCAAGCACAGAAAGATGGGCGCAAGGCTGCCCATCAGTATGTATCCGCATCCGCCTCTACTGTGCGTGTGGAATGAGGAATTCCCCCATACTTAAATGAGATAAGGGCTGTTTTTCTCATTTAAGCATCCACAGTAGTGGTGTATGGTGCTTGCGCTCCCACCATACATTTACACCATCCCACGGGATTAAATTAAATAAACCCCTAAAATAAAAGTTTCACAAATTTCACAATGATAGGGCATGCTGATGCTTGTAGTGCTACAAGCACCAGCAGGCCCAAGGATGCCGGGGCATGCTGACACGTGTGGAACCACAAGCGCCAGCATGCCCTGTCATCCATGGACCTCTGCGGCCTCTAAATGTCTCCATTAGAACTTTAATAATATGGTGGTCCGGCCCTCTACTGTAAAAAATATGGATTATATAAATACTGTAAAAAAAAATGTAAAACATGCTTACCATCCTTGGAAGAGATCTTCCATGGACTCAGTCTTCCAAGCTTTTAATCCCTTGGCATTGGCTTGGCAAAAAAAACAAACCCTTGTTCTGAACCCTGTCCTGCTACTATGACATCCCTGCTAATGACAGTTCTACTGTCACTAGGTTGTATTTATACTGTTCCCACGCTAACAGAGCGTATAAATATAACCAAGGCCGGTGCTAGCATGTCTGGCTCCCCCCTGCAAAAAATAAATTTGCGCCCTACTCCATTATTGCATAATGCCCCCCTCCCAAAACTGTCTTGATTTATTATTGCATGCCCCCCTCCCCAAACAGTCTTGATTCATTAGTGCATGATGCCCCCCTCCCAAAACTGTCTTGATTCATTATTGCATGATGCCCCTCTCCCCAAACAGTTTTGATTCATTAGTGCATGCCCCCACACACAAACTTACCTCAGTCTCTACTCCGGTCGCCATGGTGGCTCGCATCTCACTACTCCGCAGTGCACACTTTCTACCTTATTAATGATGCTGACGCGACCATGGGTTCACGCCAGCGTCATTTATGAGGGAGGGAGGAGGTTCTGCGGACAAGAGGCAGGTCTTGGAGACTGAGTCAGTGTCCTAGACCTGCCTCTCCTCTGCAGCACCTTCTCCCTCCTTGTCAGTCTGACAGTGCACACTGTGCAGTGCGCTGTCAATCATCCATCTAGGTCTAGGTTCCGGCACTGCGGTCCGCACCCCCATTGTGACGCCCCTCTGGCTTGGCGTCCCCCTTCCTCGCTAACCCCGTTTACTGTGTTCTCTGGCCCTGAATATAACTCAATGACAGTTATAAGCACCAACATCCTTTGCCATATATTTGGGAAATTTGTGTTTTACATTTTTATATTGGTGGTGGGGGGTGTTATAGATTTAACAATTTTATTAAGTTAAAAAAGCCTAACCCATGGCAGGAGCTTTGCGGCTTCCACTGCGAGTATTTTAAACAACTGCACTTTATTGCAACGGGCTATTCAGGGTTGCATGTTAACTGAAACACACAACTCTGTATAGGCCGTATGGCGGATCCGTTTCTACGGACAGGAATACGGTCCATAATACACTTATAAACTTCTAAAAATCATCCTTATTAGTTACAATTTTTGTATAAAACAAACTTGTTAAAAAGAGGGAAACCAATAGAGTGGTAAGAGAAAAAGAGAAGTATAGGGGCGTACAACAAGGGAGGAAGGAGAAATATATGGGGGATGGGGGGGTGTATATACCACAGCTATAAAAGTAGTAATAGAAATCCCTTTCATAAACTACCAGGCATATTAATTGCAAAATTATTATACCTCTGCGTCCATACTCTCTGAAAGTTTACAACAGTGTTACTAAACAACGCAGTGATATATTCCATGGGTGAAATATACCATAATTTATTTACAAGGACCGAGTGTGATGGTGGAGTGGATAATAAGTGGATTTTTATAGAATAAAATTAAAAACTGCAGATTTAGTACAACATACATTAAAAACATGCTTTATGGACCAGATCCAGAGCGCCACACACTTTCCGTACGTGCAGGAGTCTATCCGTCCGCACGAGAGAGGTTAGTGAATTCCCCATCACTCCCCTCTCTTGTACGTAAATAGCGTGACTTGGGCTGCCATAAGCCAGCCTGAAGCCACACTTGCGGATCAGCTGTCCGTCCAACTGCAGATACGCGTGTAAGTAGATATTGACACCCACACTGTACATTTTACATGCAATCTTGGCGGCTGGAGGGGAAGCAGAGCCCCTTACAACGCAAAATCTTAGTTCAGTACGATAGAAGTTATGAGCCACGTATGCACCTGTAGATCCGGTCCTTTATTATTGTTATTATTATTATTTTTTGCAATATAGGAAGCCGCTTGTGTATTGAGGGCCCTTACAACAGCCAATAAAAAACAGTTAATCATGGTAGAAGAATATTGTTACACAGGAATAAACCTAGCAGAATGTGAAGTTCCTTGCTGGGTTCTAAGTGTCTGGTTTCTCCTAGCTGCAGTATAATACATGGAGGTGTGTCTGATTACTGCAGCTGATTGGAGGGGTGATCCTTAAATAGCTTCTTCCCTGGAGATTTGATTGTCGGTTATAGCGTCTGGTTTACCTGAGTTCTGCCTGCCTTCTGATCGTGCTCTGCTGAGTTCCTGATTGTGTTGGACCCTTTATGTTATCCTGTTGTTACCCCCTTGCCTTCCTTCTGCCCTTATCACAGTTTGTTTGTCTGCCCGCTGTCCTGTGTGTCGCGAGAGGCTTGCTGCTCGTGTTGGTGGTTTCAGCCTTGGTCAGGTTCCGGCCAGCCTCCCGCTTAGAGTGGTGTGCGTGTGTCATCTCACACTCTCCATTCCTGCCGGGCGAGTGTTTCCATCTACTCTCCTCTGGTGCACGCTGCTATTGCCATCTTGCAGCGTGCTGGAGTCTGCCTGTTGTACTCCTTCTGTTTACGTTAGCCACCCGGTGTTTACCATCTCACCTGTGTGTGCTTCTCACTTCGCACGAGAGAGGGGGAGACGGGGAAGCTCACTCCCGTCCCTCGTGCGTACTGCCGACCCCCACACGTAGGAAAAGTGTGCGGGGGTCTGAATCCGGTCCATAATGTTCACAGCTCCCTGTCCTCAGGGTTGGAAATATTTGTCCTAAAATGATTAAATTAGATGAGGTGCAATATATGAGGCAATATCAAAGGTAAAGATTTGATCAATTTTGCCACAAGATATATATGCATATCATACCTAAGATATATATGCATATCATACCTAAGATATATACGGCATATCATACCTAACCAAAGATTTCAAGAACATAGGGGTAGATCCAGAACTACGTTTGCCGTACGTTTATTTGCGGAGCGTATTTTCGTGCGCGTAAATTCGTTACACTCCCCTCGGCACACCCCTTGCATGGACGTATTTTTTCAAGATACGCTTTCCAAACCCTACCTTAACTTTTTCCAACGTAACCGCAGTCATACGCACACGTACGTATGGGCTGAACGAATTTACGCAGCTAAGCACGCCCATACTGTACACTTTAAATACAAACCCCCGCCTACTTCACGTAATTCACACGTAATTTGGAGTAACGTAAAATTGGCACGCCCACACGTAAGTATTTACGTGACACATACGTGAATGGCCCATACGTTCACAATTATGCTACGTTACTGAGCGTATTTTCTATGGTGTGCATGCGCAGTGCGTACAAAACAGCGATTTTATGTCTGCCACGCGTAAATTCGCTCCGAGGCGTAGTCTTGGATCAGGCCCATAATGTATACAAACAACAATAACTAAATCAAAGAGCTGGAAAAAAGCTGTATTCTCCAACATATATTTGCTGTTTGTGCTAATGTAATAACAATGAAGTAAATTTTACAGAATAAAGATAATTATTTAAACAAAATGTAATTCAATGAGTGAACAACAGATGGCACACTTTTTCTTTTAAAGCTATTTTGCGGATGAGTGTGTAAAGCTATAACGAACAAAAGCGCTACTGTTGGTTATATCTTTACATAATTAGCTATATTTGTATTGCATTTGATCTATTTTATCCCCTCTTCCATACAGATTTCTGGATGCAGCAGGGATCCATCATCGGAACTACAATGCCGTTTTTGCCAGAGCTCTGACTGCAGCAGAAGTCTGTATTCAGTCCACAGTTCTCTCTCTGCTCACACTGGACCCAGACTGATGAGCACATACAGGTGAAACTCGGAAAATTAGAATATCGTGCAAAAGGTCATGTATTTTAGTAATTCAACTTAAAAGGTGAAACTAATTTATTATATAGACTCATTACATGCAAAGTGAGATATTTATTTGTATTAATTTTGATGATTATGGCTTACAGCTTATGAGAACCCCAAAAGCAACATTTCACAAAATTAGAATATTACATGAAATAAATAAAAAAAGTTTTTTAAATACAGAAATGTCAGCCCTCTGAAAAGTATAATCATGCATATGTGCTCAGTACTTGGTTTGGGCCCCTTTTGCACGAAATACTGTCAGTGCGGCGTGGCATGGATGCTCTCAGCATTCTTCCACCAGACTCTGGGACCTTGGTTTCCAAATGAGATGCAAAATTTGCTCTCATCAGAAAAGAGGACTTTGGACCACTGAGCAACAGACCAGTTCTTTCTTTCTTTAGCCCAGGTAAGATGCGTCTGACGTTGTTCAGGAGCGGCTTGACAAGAGGAATACCATTTTTGAAGCCCATGTCTATGATCCGTCTGGGTGTGGTGACTCTTGATGCACTAACTCCAGCTTCAGTCCACTCTTTGTGCAGCTCCCCCACACATTTGAATGGCCTTTTCCTGACAATCCTCTCCAGACTGCTTGTGCACCTTTTTCTTCCACTCTTTGCCCTTCCACTTAACTTTCTATTAATGTGCTTTGATACAGCACTTTGAGAACATCCAACTTCTTTTGCAATTTCCTTTTGAGGATTTCCTAAGAAGGTGCTTAAAATAAGAGAGGAAAGTCACTCCTGGACAAAACCATGCTGATTTCAGGGGGAGTCAAGTAAATTGTATTCTTTGCATGCAGGGATATATTTTTGAATTGCTTATTGTACACAGATACTGACCAGCTTTACTATCACACTGTTATTTATACTTGGGATAGGACGCCCTTTTGTCACCAATGGATGGCGAACGGACGGAATATTCTGCGCACCTACAATTCCGTCTGTGCCCATGGGATACGGAGCACCTAAACTGATAAGGCGTACTACTCACTGTCAGTCTAGACGTCGCCAACCCCCAACACACGCGTCCCTGAAAGAAAACACAGCAGCCTACCACGGATCTGCAGTATTCTACACACCACCTACCTATAACCAACCTACCATATTACTCCTGTATGCGAGACTTCAGCTCACAGAAGACTCTACTCGCCACTTACCTGCCGTGACAGTATCCCTAACAATGTGGTAACGGTTTTACAATAACACAGGGTTCCTTATCAACTAACAACTAAGGGTTAAGCCCTTTACAGTAATAACAATTTCCTAAGTACTATCAAACACCATAATAACTCTATACTTAATGTGATACCTCACCGGTTAATCTTCTGCAAACGTCAGGCACACCAGGGGTTACTGGCACACAGGAGTTAACCACGCTCTGTGGTTGGCAGGCACACAGGGGTTAATGCACACAGAAATTAATGCACCAAGGGGTTACTGCACACAGGAATTAATGCACCAAGGGGTTACTGCACACAGGAATTAATGCACCAAGGGGTTACTGCACACATGAATTAATGCACCCAGGGGTTACTGCACACAGGAATGAATGCACGCTCGTTGTCTAGGGGAATCTGGTGCAGTCCATACCAAACTAGCACCAGCTTATAAACAGAGCCTCATACAGTGGTGGTCCAGCGGTAATTCATCCCAACAATACAGCACTTTGAGAACAGCCAACTTCTTTTGCAATTTCCTTTTGAGGCTTTCCCTCCTTGTGGAGGGTGTCAATGATGCTTTTTCTACACAACTGTCTTCCCCATGATTGTGAATTCTACTGATCTAGACTGAAAGACCATTTAAAGGCTCATGAACCCTTTGCAGGTGTTTTGAAATAATTTGCTGATTAGAATGTGACATTTTGAGCCATATTGAACCTTGTCACATTATTCTATTTTTTTTTGAGATTTTGATTTTGGGGTTTTCATAAGCTCTAAGCCATAATCATCAAAATTAATACAAATAAAGGCTTGAAATATCTCACATGTAATGAGTCTATATAATATATTAGTTTCACCTTTTAAGTTGAATTACTGAAATACATGAACTTTTGCATGATATTCTAATCTTTAAAGTTTCACCTGTATACGAGTGTATAAGATTATCCTCAGGATCCAGACTTCCCTGCTGGAAGTCTTTCCAGTGGTGAAGCATATAGTGTGTGTTATGATTAGTGGATCAAATCACACAGTGTCTTTGGTGCTAGTGAGGTTTATTGCCAGAAGATACAGGATATGTAACACAGGAGTATGCAGGTAACGGAGGAATTAAACATAGATAACAGATAGAAAACATAAGGATATCGGGAATGCAGAGAGTCCAAATGAGTCAATAGGAGTGATATGCAGACGTTGTTAATGCACAGGGAGTATGCAAAAAATCCATATAACATCCACAAAGTAAGTAGTGTGGCTGGAATAATGCAGGGATCCAAGATAAACAGAGACACAGAACCGTATTCACACTTAAGAAAGTGTGGAATCTACGTGTGTTTTTATGATCAGATAAAATGCGCATGCCCAGAACCCAACCTAGTCCTTGCTGACTGATTCACATATACGGACGTCTGACTTCGTCTGATGCACACTTCAATACGTAACGAGTCCTGCATGCGTACATAGAGGGTCAAGACTCTTAACGCAAATGAGCTGCACACAGGCTACTAATGTACAGTATGGGCGCTCCAACAGGGTTAGGACCGATTCACAGGTAGGAGCGCCTTGCGTAAGCTAACATACACAGGGGAAAAGTTAAGGTAGCCCTTGACCACTCGTAAGTTGAAGAACCATATTGTTAGCTGTGTGGCCATGCGTCTTCTCTTAGTTCACCCCACACCTGCTCCGTGTTTATAATCAATTGATGTGTGTTTTTAAAAGAAACAAATAAAGGCTTGTTTATTAAATCTTACATTTTGTGCAAAACATTTTAAAGGTGCCGTTATTTATTATTTTTATTTATTATTTTATTTTTAAAATGTTTTATTAAAGTCTATACATATAGTGGATCATTTTATTTCTAACGTCATGCAGTATGCGTATATGAGTATTGCAAATTATGTCATGATTATTCTTCTTTCAAGTTGTATTTTTAATGGTTACTTTTGTTAACTTTTATTTAAAAAAACTTTTGTTTTTGTTTTTCTTAATTTAAATTTACTTTTGAAAAAACTTAATCAGTGTGTTTAGTAACGTATCTTAGAATCATAAGTAATTTTAAGCACCTAAACACACGACTGATTCACAGCTAATAAAGTCTGCACGTACCTAATTATACTTCTGTCCTTACTTTGCACTCCTGACCCAAGGGGAGTGGTTAATCGATTTCTTTCTTTCGATATTGTGGATTTTTCATGTGCGTATATTTAGGTAAGTTCGCAATTTTAGTCTTAAGTGTTAATACGGAGACAGAGAGAACCAGATAACAGGACCACGGTTAAGAACAGCAAACAAACATGCAGCACAAGAAGCAGGTTACATGTCCCACACCAAGCCACATGACGGGATAGATAAACCCAGAGCACAGGTGTAGGATAATGAGCACATAACATGATTAGTCCCAGAGAGAGAGTTCAATAGCAGCCTCTAGGGACATGTAATAGAAATGTCCACAATAGGAATAACTGTTCCAGGTCTGCTCCTAGAGACAAAACAGGATACAGAAGTCCAGGATGTATTCTTATGTGTTTAGCCAACCTTTAGTCCCATTCTTCTGTGTCTAACCAACCTTCAGTCCGCTCCTTATTTGTCCAGTCAACCTTCAGTCCCCTCCTTGTTCCCACAGTGACTCAGATAAACATTTTATATCTTTAAGTCTTGGCTCCTGATTTTTTTCTCTTTTGCTGCCCTTCTTATGTGTGTTCAGTCAGCCTTCTGACCCCTCCTTATATGTTTCAAGCCAGCCTTCTGTCCCCTCCTTATATGTTGCCAGCCAGCCTTCGGTCCCCTCCTTATGTTTCCAACAAGCCTTCTGCTTCTGCCCCCTCATGTGTGTCCAGCCTTCTGCCCCTCCTTATATGTTTCCAGCCAGCCTTCTGCCCCCTTCTTGTGTGTGTCCAACCTTCTGTCTCCCTTCTTATGTTTCCAGCCATAGTTCTGCCCCCTCATGTGTGTCCAGCCTTCTGTCCCCCTCCTTATGTGTGTCCAGCCTTCTTCCCTCTGCTTAGTTGTATCCAGCCTTCTGCCCCCTTCTTATGTGTCCACTCAGCTTTCTGTCCCCTCCTTATACATCTGCAGACAGCTTTCTGCCATCTCCTGATCCCTGATCCAATACAATCACTGCACTGCTTTAACAAGAATTTGCCAGTCAGTTACTAAAGTAAAAAGATAGTGTAGTCAGTTTGAAAATATATATAATGTATATATAGTAATATATATAGCAATATAGACATGCACAGGTAACTGCACCAAGGAGGTGTAGAGAAATTGCAGCTTGGGTCTCATATATAAATTTATGAGACCCAAGCGTTTTGTCACCTTTAGAAAAAATATATTGGCCATACACTAGAGCAGGGGTGGCCGATTCGCATGCGGCTCTTTGCTGTGAAGTGTGCGGTTCCTGCCCGCCGTCTATTTTCTATATTTCAAAGCAGAAACCTGTTTCTTTGTGTAATGCTACTAAATAGTATTTCACTTAAGTTATGTGCAATGCTATTTAAAATCATTGCACACAGAAATAGATCACTGCTTGGACGCTGCTGCCCAGGGAGTGCCCATAGCACTTGCAGCCCAGGGATTGCTATATCACAGTAACATAGTGATCCCTGGATTGCAGGTGCTGAGACTCATGCATAGCAGCTGCAAATCAGAGAACTATTTTTATGTGCAATGATTTTAAATAGGCTATGTGCAATGCTATTTATTAGCAAGGCACCTGGAAATACATCTCTAATTCACAGCTGGTATGCATGAACCTCAGTACCTGCAAATAATCTAATATCTTTGATATTTGTGCAAACAAATGGTGCCAAAAGAAGAGCTCCAGCAGGGGTGGACCTGAATCATGTGACCACACCACGCCATCTTAGCTCAGCAAGGAGAGGGGAAAGCTACATTTCTTCAGATAATCAGTGGGCTACGCAACAAGAAATAAAGATAAGCGTAAGTGAAAAAAAAAGATTTATTTATTCATTGTCTTTATTGTATGTATGTATGTATGTATGTATGCATGAAAATACTGTGGAAATAGTCATTATTAGTGTTTGTACACATAATCTTAAGTAAAATCAAAACATAGATCTGTTTTAACGGACACACACTTCGAGTGGCCTCAACTGAATACAAACCAACCTTTAAAAGCCTGGTGGAAAACAAGGATTGTCATAAATCCCAACATAACACCATAAAAAATAAATACAAATTATTTTCTACTATTATTACTTGCTATTTGTATTGTTTGCTTGTGTGTGCATGAATTTATGCCTGTATGTATGTATGTATGTATGTATCTATCTGGATCAGTTTAGTAGGTAT
>WWET01000426.1:298180-313611 GCA_011038615.1 Limnodynastes dumerilii
AAAAAAGGCCCTATTCTCAATATTTCTAAGCTCCTCCGGGGCAATTCTGATGCCAGGACCAAATTTTGAATCGCCATGGTGACCTTGCACCTGGGAGCCTTGTTTTATGCTACATAATGGTCATCTTCTAAGACTTTATTCCTACAATTTAGTAGGTGCATGAAAGGATTGCAATGGTTGTACTAAAACTGTAATGTAATCTTTTTTTTTTTTACTATGTAGCATGGCTTATTTGTAGACTGAAACTACTGCAGACATTGGTATCCCTTGATAAATTATGACTTGCTATGTTAGCTGTGCATCACTACTTTGATCTCCAGTGTGACAGCTTGTGACAGTGGTGCTTGAGATGGCACCATCACTAGGGCCTGATCCCTACACTGACCACTTGATAAGAAAATACAATTTTTTGCCTTGAATATTTTTTATGGTGCCAGAATTGGGGGATGATTTCATTGTATACAGTAGATATCCTAAGCTGGATTGTTGTAGTCCTACAACATATTATTGTAATTTATTACTTCTGTGTGGCTTTTAATTGCTCTGTATCTTGCTTTGTTTCAATAGCTGGTGTTTAAATGCAGTGTTTAAAGGTTTGTTTTCTGTTTTAAAATCAGCATTTATTAGTTGTGGGTAGTTTAGACATGCTAGATGTTTTTCATGATGTGGTAGGCAGCTATAATTTCTGTGGTATCCAGCATATATGATGTTATTTCCTTAATGTTCAATATTGTTACAAATCCTTCATAAATATTAAATAGGCAGTACTTGACATTTAGTTGAGTATCATTTGCTGAACTAGCTACTATACTTGCTATCTGTGAGCTTAAGTGTATGTTTGTCAATTTCTGGCACATTAGATTATTGCCATTGGATCCAAGAGATCCTTTTTTCCAAGACTGGACAAAAACCAGGTAGCTAATGTCCCTACAAAATTGGCACTGCAGCAGTACTTTGGTGACTTGTGCCCTACATTGGGTTATTAAATCATTTCAGCATTAATATCACTGTGGAAAGCATTATTTACAAAACCCAGATGTAGGCTTACGTTTGGTTTAAGACCCAACTTGTTTTACCTGAATTCTTAATAATTTAGTCTGATAAGTATAGGACAGACCAGCCAGCTCCTTACAGGAAATGCTTGTTGCAGAAATCATTCTGGCCATTGGTCTTAATTACCTATCTTTGAGTTTCTTTGTGCTGTTTTTTAGGCTTCAGCTACAGAGAGAACTTCATTCTCATTACTTGAGAAAAGGCTTACAGCATCTATCTGACTCCTATCAGGTAAATGCAGCTTCAAAGTAAAAAATAAAAAGTAAAGGTGTCTCAGTTTACCATAATGTGATAGTCTATTATATACTACAGGAAAAACTGGATTTGAGTGACTTAAAATTTAGTAAAAGAAAAGCTGTTAGTAATTAGTAAATATGTGCTATGTAATTGTTACCTCCAGTTTGTGCCCAGTTTTAATGGGTGTGGGGAGGAGGAAACCATCTGAATTTGCAGTTTTATTTTTACCTTCTAATTCGTTCCCGCCATTCTCTGTGGCTGCACTCTCATTCCTGATTGTTTTGTGAGGCAGTGTCCAATACACTGGTGTTAGGAGGGAAGAGGGATAAACAGAACTAAGCAGTGATTTGTGCCTCATGCATCCAACTTATTCCATCTCTCACCGAAGTGCCTGGATGCCAGTCGCCCCTGGTTATGTTATTGGATAGTTCACGGTCTTACTTTATTAGAGGAGCCCATCCCTCAATCCGTGGCATCACAGTGAGTATGATATTGTCTTTCCCACTACACATACAGCCTGTCCTGCATTTCTGTAAATGTGATTTCATTATGACTTGCTTAATATAATGATCTATAATATAAAGTTTATAATACAGAGTTAGAAATAAGGCTCTGAAGACAAGTCACGCATCCACCTCTTCAGTCCTTGGTGTCCAGTGCCAGTATAAATAGATTACATGACTTTCCTGTCTGGAAATCATTACATTACATGACAGATCTGTGGGTTAGTGTTCAAGCAGGTGGTCTTATTGTTTATACTGCATACGCTGCTAAATATTCTATTTGTTAAATCTCTTAGACTTGTTATGTAAAGCAGCTTGTATGTAACTTAAAGAGCTGTGCTTTCAGTTTTCTTTTCTAGGCATAAGTATACTAAACCGGTCTGTCTGTCTGTCTTCCTGCTGCAGCGTCTGCCAGTTTCTTGCACGTTGCCAGGCCATTAGTGGGGGCTTTGCTGGTGGTCCGGGTCAGCAGGCTCATCTTGCACCTACGTATGCAGCAGTTAATGCTCTATGCACCATTGGAACCGAAGAGGCCTATAATGTAATTAATAGGTAGGTGCATTGTACATGCAGATGAGCAGTCATTGTGTGCTACTAGTCATGTAATAAACTTAAAACCAGGAATGAGGATTAATGCCTTCTAGCTGATATATTATTGTAATAATCTAAGAGCACTATAGGTTTCTGATTCCCAATAATGTGCTCCATACTGGCAGGAAGTCCGCAACATGTGTTTTACCAATACACAAGCCTTGAAAGAAGGCGTATTGAATATGGTTTAAGATCACAATGGAAATGCAGATCCCTAGATGGAAGGCTTGAATGTTGAGAACGCAGAGCAGTGCATCTTCTGTATTGATTTACCTAATGGAGCTTTATTTTAAAATGCTGATTTATGTTTTGCTGTTAAGTACAATTAGAGGTTTCCTAACATGGTTCTACAGGGGATCATTATGCCTTTAAAAATGGCCTTCACTATAGTAATGAAAATGATAGTTTATCAATATATTCTTAGGGCCTGAAATATGCACTTCTACTGGTATTTGCTTTATATTATAATAACAGCAGTGCTGAGTTCTCCCCTACAGAAACAAAGCAAAGAAAATGCCCCAGTACACTGCCGTTAACCAGCATCTAACTATGCCACACTGGTACACGCCGGTAAACTGTTGGCAATATCTGACAATTATTGTGTGATCTGCACAATAATAGTCAGAAAACCCTCCAGTGCATATCCAGCATAAATATTTCAGCTTCATTTCTTCTATTGAACACCCCTAGAATGCATGTTTGTTTTATACTGGATAACATAAAGAAATAGCAGTGCGCTAGACTGTCTTAGAATAAAATGGCAATCTCAGCAGGGGAGAAATCAATAAACTATTTATTGCACATATAAACGTACAAATAAAACAAGTGTAGGGTACCAATTTCAATGTCTTAAGTGTCATAGGACATTTAAGTTGCTGTGTCATGAACAACTTGAGTACATAGAAGCTTTGCTCTTATCAGAGCCCAATTACTCTCGTTGTGGAAATATCAGGTAACTAATTCGACAATGCTGTCAATAAATCCGACCAAGCACTACCTGAGTCTTGAACGCAGACAATTCATTCCAAAGTACGCTTGCACATGCAATCTGTAGCAAATTGGGAGTTAGACACTTAAATTGCTGTATGTATCATGTGACACTTGAAAAGATGGTAATTAGTCATTAAGTTAATGCCCAGTTATTCTAGTTGTGAAGATGACGGGTATCTAACATTCAAAAGTCCACTTGCACAGGTAGTCAGTGACGGACTGAAATTGGCAAACAACACGTGAAGGTGCCATAAGAACTGCAAGCAGACATGATAGAAATACACTGGGTGGCATAACGAAACCTTCCATCATTAGAACTGTTAAGTTATAAATATATCCAGTAGACACCAGTTCTCTTCTCTTAGTTGTTTGGCAAACAAGTGAGTTCACAGCAATCCCGGTGACATATAAATTCCAATGTGATCGTGAGGTAGCAGATACAGTTCCCGGTTCGAAAATAACAGTCCGTAACGTGGAGGAAAACCTTGCACGCTTCTTTGCCTTAACTGGTAATTTCATCATTTTCATACAAGCCAAAGGGGCGTGTAATAAATCCGCACACAGCTGTGCAGTTTAAAAATTCACCTGCACTAAAATGTAATAATTAAACTCCTTTCAAACCTGGGTGAAGAAAAGTTATAGCAAAAATATATTCATCAATATTGTAATGAATAATCAAATAGGTGGCATGGATTTAGTTCACAAATCAAAGCAAAAAAGGAAAAATTCTTACCGTTAAAAAGACCGTGTCAAATAGCGCTGTGTAAAGACTCTAGTTAGTAGTAGTCTCTTTCAGCCCTAAAGGAATACTCTAAGCAATGAAACTCCAGCTAAAAGCTTTACAATTATTAATATTAAAATACATCAAATTGAAACTGAAAATGAATACCAAGAATCAATCTCATACAAGGTTGATCTAAAAATAAAATAAACTGAAAGAGACTAAAATAAACAAAGAATCTTGGTCTATATTTTCATTCATGCCTTCAGGATATAGAGTTTGTAAGATATAAATCCAATTGACTTCTCAAGAGCATAACTTTTTGTATCTGTCACCCACGGGTTTAACTAGAAATTAAAACTATATTGATATGATAATTATTTGTTTTGAGTAGTGGGCATATTCCAGCCATAAGTGTCCATTAGGTTGCAACCTTTCTAATATATTTTTATTGTTGAGAATTGATCAGCTGACTGTTTTCATAATATTGTTTGTTTTATATTTGTTTTTTTACTGTATCTGTTGGTGCTGTAACTGGCACTCGGGTATCTTGTCATCTTGCTCCTGATGCTCCTCAGTATGAGATAATGCATAGTTCTGTGGTAATGAGGCACTCTAAAGACTGCTTGAATTTATTTTCATAACAAGACATCTTAGGGGCCAACATTTCAATTGCTAATCAGCGATTTTCCTCAGGGTGATGTGCAGTGAAAACTTTTCACTGCGCATCTGGTCGTTCATCCAGTGGATTGAACTCCGCACCTGGAATTAAGCGCATAAATCAGGTAGGATCTCGAACAATTTATTCTTATCCTTATTATTATGTAAGTTTTGATAGTATAAAGTTCATTGGTTATATGAGATCTAATCATCGTTGTTTGAGATTGCAGAGCAGGTCAGTCATCTAGTGTTGCACATTTATAACAACCAATTATTTTGGGTAAGGACCATTTTCCTTGAGACACAGAAGAATCCTTAGTCTGATGGGAATTTAGTAAAAAAAAAACATTAAAAAACTGGGGGCCAGAGAATTTTTAGCTTTACGGAGAGCGACTTGTGGTTTTTAGTACATTAAAGACTGATGGTTACGTTTACGATCGAAATTATTTTATGAGCCGCACAATTATATCTGGTTAAAAAACACGATTAGTGTTTTTAGCAGGTTTATTATAATGAAGTGAACTGGTTCTATCTAGTTGTCAGGAGCTTTCATAAGCCTCAGTCAAAATGTAGTCTGGATATGATTTCTCTTTGAAAGCCTGAAGTAAGTCTCTTGCATGAGTTTCAAAAAGTTCAGTGGAGGAACAATATTACCTAAGTGACATTTGCAGATATTGGATATGATTGCTGCAATAGTCCAAATAATTATTAGTCTACAGTTATTTAGTAAGTGTATGTTGCAATGACATTGTGTGTGTGTGTGTGTGTGTGTGTATATATGTGTATATATGTATATATGTGTGTGTGTGTATATATATATATATGTATATATGTATATATGTGTGTGTGTATATATATATGTATATATGTGTGTGTATACACACACACACACACACACACACACCACTGGCATCTAATAAAAAATACATAAATTCTGCTTACCACTTCCATCTCCTATCACAGACGATCTCACTTAAAAAAAAATAAAAATAGATTGTGATGGATGAAATTGACAGGTAAAGGTTTAATTAAAAGTATTGTTGTAAAGCGTTAAAACTAATTAAATGATGCTTTCTGAAAGGCCATCCCAGACTGTAAATAAATCTTTTATGTACCGACGATAGAGTACCAGGCCCCACTCACAGTAATGGTTGGCAGAAAGAAAGTAATTTCTTTTAAAGTCTATTGATGGTAAAATGAATTCCTTGTGTTGCTGTGAAAGATCCACTTCTGTGGACAGATGGTATGCCACTGCCTCTATACCTATTGTGGTAAGGAATGTTCGTATAAAGTGCTTGCACAGTACAAGTCATCAGGGAGCATGAAGATGTCTATTGGAGGGTAGATAAGACTTTGAGGAAATCGGTGGTGTCTTTCAGGGGTGATCTCAGAGTTCTCAGATCAGCCAAAGTACATTTGTAAAAAGTATCTAAGATACCAGTTTTATGTTTGAAGGGAGTAAAAGTTAGATTTTTTTATTTTTTATTTTTAAAGCGGATCTCACCTAGACTCCTTCTCGGGGTCTGGAATTCGTAAATCCAAAGAATATAGCCCTATACTATTCCGTCAATGACCATCTGTGCAAGTAGACTTTTGAATGTTACATGTGCATTCTTGATCTCCATTTTACCTATAGCGCTCAACTTTAAACAAACCAAGGTTCAGATTCAGACCTAATAACGTTAGGTTACTTACGCACGCAAGGTGCGTAAGTGACCTGACTTTACTGGAGGGCGCAGACACCTCCAGATGTTACGATAGTAACCCTAGCGTTCTAGCAATCGGAAAGGAACATAGTCCAAGGAAATGGGAAGTGCTTCCCCTCCGCTGAAGTGGGTGGGTTGAAGCATGTTAAGTGTACAGTGTGGAAGGGGACTCCCACAATGCTGCGGATCAGCACGATGACGCATTTAATGCAGTCTTAGGGCAGCGTAAGCTGCCATAAAGCCCGCACGATAGAGGGGAGTGACGGGGTGTGCACCACCCTCTCTCTCGCGGACTTAAAAACCCCCGCACACATGGAAAACGCGCGGGGGTCTGAATCCGGTCCCATATTATCACAGAAAAAAGGGAAATCCTAGCACACTCCTATTAGAAAAACAGTCCGCAGATAATCTTTCACTGGTAGGTTCTCTTCTTCCAAGTGATTCAGTAACTCTCCAATCTTCAGATAGAGCAGAGAGAGCCCTTTGTGTGTTGTTTCTGTGGACACCACTAGATGCCCCGTTATATTCTGCTGATTTGGCTACCTGACATCCTCAACTAGTGACTGGGCATTAACTTCTGGATCACATTAACTACTTGCCATCTTTTCAAGTTTTAATGACACATGCAGC
Organism: Limnodynastes dumerilii; assembly: GCA_011038615.1. NCBI lineage: Eukaryota > Metazoa > Chordata > Amphibia > Anura > Limnodynastidae > Limnodynastes > Limnodynastes dumerilii. The sequence goes on from WWET01000426.1 coordinate 305,272, forward strand.
AATTTAAGCGTCTAACTCCCGATCTTCTACAGATTGCATGTGCAAGCGAACTACGGAATTATCTGTGATCAACGCACAGGTAGTGCATGGTCGGATTTATTAATGGCTTTGCCAACTTAGTTTCCTGATATTTCTGCAACGAGAGTAATTAGGCTCTAATAAATGCAAGTATTCTATGTACTCTAGTTGTTCATGATATACAGCAACTTAGGTGTCCTATGACATCCAAAAATCCACTTTTCTTCTCCGTTTTAATACAACTACAGAGTGCTACATGTGATATTACATAGACAGTGCCCAGTTCTTAAGATCCATTTGGTTTGGTACTTTTGAACTTTGGTGTCTATAAAAGCACCTTATCTCTAATCTGGCATATAGATTTTAATGGAGATTGTTACCTTACGCTTGTTTTAATAGTATGTTTATATGTGCAATAAATTTGCTTATAAATTTCACTCCTGCCGATATTGCTGTTTTATCCTAAGACAGTTGCTCCAACACTGCTATATTTCTTTATATGGTTTTCTTCATAGTCAGACTAGGCAGAATATAATATAGTGGAAGTGCATAAGCAGTCTTTTCAGATTCTATTCCGCCAAGCTCAGGTTTAATCTCTTTTCTACTGGATGACTTACAATTTGTGACTCTCTATATAGCATTTGGAAAGGCAGTACATCTTAGGAGGCATGAGTGGTCTTTGTTGGTTTACAGTGTTTTAATTATGTATTCACAGGGAAACACTTCAGGAATTTCTTTACTCTTTAAAACAGCCAGATGGCTCATTCAACATGCACATTGGTGGAGAAGTGGATGTCAGGTATGCCATTGGTTCCTCTTCCTCTGTATCTCTCCTGCTTTCTGTGGGATGCAAATCTTTGCTACAGATCATTTGAAGTATACTGCGTCACATTTATTGTTTATCTTTTGTTTGTAGGAGTGCTTATTGTGCTGCAGCCGTAGCATCATTAACCAATATTATGACCCCAAAGCTGTTTGATGGCACGGCAGAATGGATTGCCAGGCATGTAGATCTGTTTATATATTAATATGTGTGTTTTCTGTGATGTGATTTCAAGCCATGCTTCTTACTAGAAATATGTATTGCATGTCACCTAAAATTGACATTCATAAAATATTTTTGATCAGTATGTTCTTGTTGTGTTAACTTCTGTCTGCATAATAAAAAAATAACAATGTCTAGGACCCGTTTAGAACAAACGTTGCTGGCGATACACTAACATCACTGTCACAGGATGTGGATTGGCGTTGGCTGTTGTAGAAGTTTAGTTTTTCTGCCCATTTACTATATCTGGATATAATACAAATTGTTATTGCAGGTGCCAAATATGGGAAGGGGGCATCGGTGGAGTCCCAGGCATGGAAGCACATGGTGGATATACGTTTTGTGGACTGGCTGCCTTAGTTATTTTGAAGAGAATACACCTATTAGATATAAAGAGCCTGCTGGTAGGTGTTGTCATATTGGTTCTATATTTCCAGAGACTTTCTGTTTAAAAAAAAAATAAAAAAATCTATCTATCTATCTATCTGTCTCAATTCCTTTTTAAATATGGTACTTATTCAGAGAAGGGTGTAGATCTCTGCCGACAGTAGACAGCACACAGTCTGACACACTTCCATCTGTTATTGTAACAGTGCGGCACCGTTTTGTTTACATCTGGCTGAATGTTTATAGAAACGCTGTACTGTGGTATCAGCTGTGCTTGGCCGTACGGAGCCCTGCTTGTCAGGGGGCTCTTTAAAAGAGTATAAATTGTATTGAAGTCAGATTTTATGCAACTTAGTTTTAAATAAAAGTATTTTACAACATTGTATCCTCTGGCTGATCATCGATCTGGGAGAAAGCATAGAGTGATATGCACAAAAGACTGAAGACTTAGGGGTAGATCCAGGACTATGTCCATCTTCCATAGACGGACGTACTTCAATGAACAATAGCTACTGCTCAAGCGTAGTAGCTATTGTACGTAATCCGGGAATCGTTTTTTTTAGCCCGCATATGCGCAATCTACGTATTGAAACGATACGCAGATTACGTACAATAGCTACTACGCATGCGCAGTAGCTATTGTTCATTGAATTACGTCTGTCTATGGAAGACGGACGTAGTTCTGGATCCGGCCCTTAGTGAGGATATTGAGGAATCGGAACTCACCTGTGAACTTTTTGTTTGAAAGACTGCTTCTATGTGGTAATACCTCCTATTATTCAGAGATCTGTCTGTAATTATCTCTTGAATTTATATGTTGCACTTCTGAGGAATTACGTGCTGATTAAAAATATTATTTTAGGTTTTCTTTCGTTTATGGCGGGTGGGTATACGTTACATACATCATAATAAACCATCATTTCTTTGTAGGCACATATGTTACAAATTAGATATTTAAAATAAATCTTGCAGTGTGATAGATATTTTAAATCTTTAAGTGACCATATTATTGCTTTATTTTTTTACTGCTTTGTGTATAATCCATTTAATCAGCAGTCTGTAATGGTGCTGTCAGTTATTCATTTAGCCTTGTGAACACCATTTATCATATAATCTGTGCTGGTTCTTTGACATTTATAGTGGCAGCTTAGAGTGGAATCCTTATGGGACGCAAGTAAGCTTGATGCGCAATATGGATGCACCACTCTTAATTGTATCTCACTTTACTTTCTTGTAGCTAGGATTATGTTTGTTGACCCTGCCCATCTCCGTTTGCTAACTTAGATCCAGATCCAGACTATGCATAGAAAAGGCAAGGTCACTGCAGGTAGAAAAGACAGTGCAGGAATAAATGAAAAAAATACAAATCGTGTTCAAAACTAAATGTTAAAAGTCCATAAAGACAGCATACTGGTAAATGTACTAAAGCGTGATTGGAAAGTCTGTGTGAATATTGATATCGGTGTTACAAGGAATTCTTAGTATGCTCAAATGGCGATACGTATGTGAAAAGAGACCACAAAATGTTTGAAAAGTTCATACATTGGGCCTGATCCAGACCTACGCCCGTGAGCGATCGTACGCCGGTCGGGAGCGTAAAACCAGGTGAAAAAAACGCACTGCGCATGTGCAGTATGACAACTTCCGGTCGTCCGAAGGACCTGAGCGTACAGCGAGCGTATTTTTCGCACAAGGGGCGTGCGTTTTGTACGACCATAGTCCGGACGCTCGAGTTACTACACAGAGGCAGGGATAGCCATTTAAATTGTACAGTATGGGCGTGCTAAGCCCCGTACGACCAGCGTATCTGTCTGAAAATTCGTACGGACGCTGGAAAAAGTTAGGGTAGGGTTCAGCTGCCGTAAGTAGGTACAATCAATGGGAGTGTCATGGGCGTGAAAGTTTATACGCCCGGGCGATCATACGCTATGCTCGCTGGCGTAGGTCTGAATCAGGCCCATTGGGTCCAAATTAAAAACTGTTTACTAAAATACGTAAAATATAGTTCATAATATCTAGACAATATTTTTTATGTATATTCTCTATTTTGTGTGGATATTATGAACTATATTTTATGAATTCTAGTAAACAATTGTTTTTTAATTTGGACCCGATATGTCTGATATTTTATAAGATCTTGTGTTTTCTTGTTACTGTTACTAGTTTAACTTTGGGAGCCTAACCCCTCCCCATTTTGGCTGCTGCACTCTTTTCAAATGGCAGGAGTGTCTTAATACAGACCTCCTGAATACACATATAGCAGATGGATAGGGACTTGCCTACAGGAGGTGCCTTCACGCTGGGCAGGTGAGCTTAACCCAATATAGCTATATTGTGCTTTCATGTATGTGCTGACACCTAGTGTTATATAATGTTTGTTTGGAGAGCCAGACCTCTCTTTTGTTCCTTGTAGTTACACTATGGTCACTTTTTCTTGTCACTGCAGCTATTCTTCCTGGTTTAAAAATACAAAAATACCCCTTCAATATAAAACCCACCTTGTTTCACACTAAAATAGTGGTTGCAGTAAAGTGTGTAGTATTTTGTATTTATGTTTACATGTAATAAGTATTATGGTGAACCTTTAGAACAATGATTAAATAAAAAAAAACAAAGAGAAAAACCCTTACAGACTGATGTATGTATTGCTGTGTTTGTCTGATTTCATATTGTATTAATGTATTTGTCTGATTTCATCTTGTAACAATCACAAAAAATGTTTGTTTTATTTTGGAAGAGATGGGTTGCATTTCGACAGATGAGGTTTGAAGGGGGATTCCAAGGCCGCTGTAACAAATTGGTGGACGGCTGCTATTCGTTTTGGCAAGCTGGTCTAATGCCTCTCCTCCATAGAACATTACACGCTGAAGGTAACAATATATTCGCATATGTAAAGCTGGCCACACTGTGTGATTATTGGGATGATCTGCCTGACACTTCAGTTGTCCTGTTTATCTTCTCATGATTAGCAAAATATGGAAAAGGAAATTCTAAGGCGCTAATACAATGTACAAAATCACTATTTATAAAAAGACACAAAAAGGTCTATATAAAAAATACAACAAATCGGTTATTAGTTATCAGAAGCAGCAAAGGGGGCCAACATATAAAACATAAAAAAGCACAGTGCTGCGCTAATGATAAAAGTTGCCAACGTTCATGTCAGAAAATTATTTTTATTAAAACTAAATATTCATAAAAAGAATGAAATCTGGAATAATAAATGTTATAACAGCATGGCACATAAACAACATGAAAGGAGTATGTACTCCAACCAACAGGACCAAATAGAGAGCCTGTAAGGGCCAACTAGTAATTGGGAATAAAGGCTGAGTCCCAATACACCTGCACAACTTTTTTGTGCGCACATGCCGCCTTTACCTTTTCCCACGTTCCATTACAGCCCTCTAGACTTTCATCTGCACTAATGGATACTATAAGGATACAGTTGGATTCATTGTTGTCTCTCCAATTGTATTGGGACTTATCGCCTTTATTCCCAATTGCTAGTTGGCCCTTACAGGCTCTCTATTTAGTTCTGTTGGTTGGAGTACATACTCCTTTCATGTTGTTTATGTGCCATGCTGTTATAACATTTATTCCTGATTTTACTCTTTTTAAGAATATTTAATTGTTTTCTGACCTGAACGTTTACAACTTTTGTCGTTAGCGCAGCGGTGTGTTTTTTTCATTATCAGCACAGTTCGCTAGTGAGAGTTTTGTATGTGTGATCACTATACAATGTCCTTGGTTATCTAACATTATGAACCGGATCCATAACTAATAACGTCAGGGAACTTGTGCACGTAATTTGCATAAGTCCCCTGACAAGTAACATCAGTGCATGCCTAATGTTACTTAAGCATACTTCGGGTATGCATACCTTATTCCGCCATTCAAATGAAGAGCGGGGAAGACCAGATACTCATTAATCCACATCTGTACAGACACAGATCAATGTGTGAAAGTTATGGTAGGGTGTCCAGAACTACTACCGATAGAGGGAAGTGACAGGGTGTGCACTACTCTCTACCTTGCATAATTTCAGACACACACACACACACACACACAAACAGTAAACGGTCTGGATCTGGCCCTATTCCTGAGGCCGAGGACAATGCATACTGTGTAGCAGCTGATATGAATTGATCGATTTGATTGCAGAGTAGCAGAGACAGACAATGAGATACAACACACAGTAGCTTGTATGTCTTGTATGTCTGTACTGTATTTTGTACGGTACTGCGGACACCTTGTGGTGCCTTATAAACAACAACAATAATAATAGCTTCATTAACTTGGTAACTTCAAGAAGCTAATGGCTACTCTTTCTACTACCACGCTGAAGTATTTTATATACTATAACCAATGATAATGTGCCAATCATTTTGCAGGAGATCCTGCTCTCAGCCTCACAAACTGGATGTTTGACCAGCAAGCCCTACAAGAATATATTCTCTTATGCTGCCAGTGTCCTAATGGTGGCTTACTAGATAAACCTGGCAAGTAAGTACTGCTACATGTCTTCATGGCATTCTTTAATTAAAAGCTTTCACTCGGTTTAATGCATTCTTTTTGTGTGTACAGATCAAGGGACTTCTACCATACCTGCTACTGTCTGAGTGGACTGTCTGTAGCACAGCATTTTGGCAGTGGTGAAATCCTCCATGAATCTGTTGTAGGAGTTCCAGAAAATTCTTTGGTGAGTAGGAGGGGAAAAAATAAACACTTAACAAGGATTAATCTGTGCCCATTGTTAGCATGTGCTTTGTAGGCAGAAGACTACACTTCAACATGTATCAGGAGAGAGATATATATACATCATGTGTATCCTGCACCCAGTGTGACCCCTTAAAAAAACAAAAAAACAAACCACCATGCCAGGAAAAAAAAAATGCACTTATTTTACGGCGCCAGCGCTCTCCTTCCGTCCTGGCTCCTCTCTGCTGGCTCCTCACTAAATGTCGGGCGTGATGACGTTTAGTGAGTGAGAAGAGAGCAGGGAGGAGCCAGGATGGAAGGAGAGTGCCGGTGCCGCAATATAAGTGCATTTTTTTTTTCCTGTCTACGGGACCAGCGGCAGCAGGAGATCGTGGCGGGAGGGAAGCGCCTCTCTGCTATGACGCCCTCCCGCCACGCTTACCGGATTCTGCCGGCCCTGGATACGTATGTATGTATATCATAGTTGCCGACTATCCCAAAATGTTCAGGACACTCCTGAAATTTGGGTATTGTTACTGGAATTCAAGGAGAACAGGCAAATTTGCCATTCAACCACTGTGGTAAAAATTAACAATAATAATGTGTGAGAACAGAGGGTAAAATGCACCTGTAATAAAGCAATTGAAACATTGCAATAACAGTAGCTAGTGCACAGATACAATCACTAAGCAATAATATTAACATAAGTAAGCGGAAAATAGGAAAGAGAGACAGAGATTAGTTAAATTGCCAAAGCAGCACCACGAAACACACCTTGTCGGGCTGAATTGCCTCCTGGGTACTCTTGCTGAATGGTGATAAGGGTTTTATACACAAGAGGGTATACAGGTACATTGGAGGGCATTGGATTAAATTATGTTGTCTATAATTTTAGGAATACAAAGTGTGGAAAACCAGTATCACTTTCAAATAGCATTATTATTGTAAGATTCTTCCTGTGCTCTGGGGCGATATCTCTTATCATTATGCATTCACATACCAGACAAACTGTTTCAGTTAAGGATTTGCCCAGTATGTCTGATATCCCCATAGGTGATACGTACATCCTGTCAGTGGATAAAAAGTGAGAAAACAGTAGACAGGGACAGGTTTTAATACAGGGTGAGATATGTGTATGTGACAAGTTAAAAACACTGTTAATAGCGGGGCTATGCTTTTGCCAACGCATTGCAGTGTTTATATGAAATAATCTTTAATATTTTTCTGATATAAGGCAATTCAGATCAATTAGAATAGATTGTTCCGATATTATATTTTAACTGTATCATCAAACCCCACCTAATCCTTCATAACTATGGATTGCAGCATTGAGATAAAAAAAAATAGTATACTAACATACTTCATACTAATTGTGCAGGTGCGTTTTACAATCTGATTTTCTGCATGTAAGGATGACAGTCTTTGTCTTTTATTTGTAAGGCAGAGCAGAGCTTTTTTTTTTTAAAAGCAAAGGAACTGTGACTTTTTACCAGCTCAATAGTTTGTACTGGAAAATATTGTTGCATTAAAATAATCACTTTAACAGAGTGAATATATTAGTATGACAGATGAGGGGAGAGGGATTGTTTTAGAGAAAAGATTAAATAAAAGCAATCTTGCAGTTGCAACTATATTGATCAGTTGCTGATATTTTGGAGGTAGAAGTAATGGTCACTAATGCCTTATAATGTGAAATAATTAATCACACACCAAATATGTTAGAATGATGCCATAATCCTAAAACAAAGTATGTGTGGTTTCATGTGAAGTATATACTTATACTGGGCTTTTCTGGTTTAATTTTCATGTGTTCCTTTTTGATAGGGACTGTTTCTAAAGCACGCACGGCACAAAAAAGTAGGCAAATTAGAGTGTAAATTATCAGTGAGTACTAAGATTAGCTCCAGATGCCAAAAAGGGCGCATTTTTTCGATCGAGAGGGTTGGGAAACTTTTCCTCTTTGTAATTGTGTATGTGCAGTGATTCTGATGAGGGGACAGTTATGCAGTGCCTTTTGCCTAACTCCATATGAGCATGGAAAACCATGCGTTGAATGTCTAGTACATTCCAGAGCCCCAAACATAGTGAAAGTCTGGCTCCAGTCCTACTACAGTAGATATTAGACAGATCCTAAGTTCACACTGAAGCTCCAAATGCAGAGCCAGCAGGCATCCGGAAGCAGATACCAA
>WWET01000426.1:332721-371725 GCA_011038615.1 Limnodynastes dumerilii
CGGTTCAGTTTTCGAGGCCTAAAAACCCGCTCAATACAGTATCTGTTAAAGAATATATAAAACGGTTTGTCAGAGTCACACAACATAGGATGTTTATATGCACAATACACAGCAGAAGGAAAGCTTCCACTTGTCACCTTAACAAAATAATTGAAAAAAAAATCCAGCCTGCCTGTAAACCAGCTAACGGAACAAAAATTCATGATGAAATACTAGGCTGCAATATCATGAGTGAATCAGGCCATACAATAGCTCTCTCATACACTAATAATATCTTTTAAAAACACATGTATAATATGAAACAACCAATTAGTTTTTTTCGCCATATGAGGTTTTCTGTTAGCCGATGCAAACTCCCATTCTCGATATAGACACAGCCGACAACTAATTGTCTGCGTTTGTATTGTAGAATATGGCCCCGTTCAGAAATTCTCCCTGCGACCTGCCGCTAGACACGAAGCTTAGTGCAGGGGAGGGGATGGACGGGAGAAGTGGACACTTAGGGTAAGGCTGTAGGGAGGGGACGGATCGCAAAAGAGGAGACTTAAGGTTAGGCTGCTGGGAGGAAATAGATGGAAGAAGGGGAGACTTAGGGTTAGGATGCAAGGACAGGAGTCTTAGGGTTAGGATGTGGGGAAGGGAATCTTAGTGTTAGGCTGCAGGGAAGGTAGGGTTAGGGTTAAGGTAATGGGAGGGGAGGGTTGGGTAAGAAATAGCAAAGGAAGGTCATCACATGACCTCTTACATTTATTGAGGCGTTTCAGCATCCTTACCCAAGAGATGGTTTGAAATAACTGGGAAGAGTAACAAAATGGCTATTTAAATACATAGCTCATCGCTCTTCTTCTATCTGTATCAGATATTACTTTCAGGAGTCAGGAGTATTATGAGAACAGCAAACCTGTGACACTGACGATTTGCATTTACTGATGGTTCATTACATTAAGCTACAGAGACAAGTTATTGTCAATTAGGGATATTTTCCTGTATGAACACTGACCTTATCAAAAGGAAACAGAGGACTGTATGGAAAAGAGGTTTCTCTTTGCCTTGGATTTTTAATAATTTTATATTCTTGTTTGATGTATATTGTAATATAAGAAAGACTATTCTAAGTTTGTTTTTACATTCTTTTACTTCCAAAACTTTAAAAAGTTTGATAGTTATATGTTATATTCTGCTTATATGGTAGATGGCATTATTGGGGTGTAGTTCGCTGTTCTGATGATCTCTGTCTTTGTGGCAATGAAGTGATTACTGCTGTCAGCTCTCGGCAGTTTTACATTAAGATAGCACCGTTACAGCAACTGCTGTGTCTCCGAAGAGTGAAATAACAAGTACATTTTTTTTCTTCTTAACTCTATCCATCCCTGTCTCGCGGTCTAACCCTAACCATCCCCTCTCTACAACCGAATGTATACCTTGTCAAAATAGGAACATTCAACATTTTACCCGTTCAGATATTTAACTATCTTTTATGTAGAAGGTTCTGGCACTGATACAGCCGTGATTACGGGTTTGGCTGTATCAGTCTCAAAATATCGCCACTGCAGCAACTGCTTTCCCATTAAAAAACATATTGGTAAATAAGATGGAGCATTTATAACATTATAACTTCAAAAGGGGCGAGGCAAGTAAGGGTAGCTGGATGTATGTGTGCACTGCCACTTATCTGTGTTATGGAACATGCTGGAGAACATTTTATAGGTAAATATTAGCTTTTTGAGGGTGACTGAAGTACCAGTCCCTATAAAATGGTAATTCAGGTAGCAATAGACTGCAGTTTTAAAATGACAACACTAGGAATAGTATGTGAAGAATATAATCCATATCCAGAGAGGCTTTACATGTGTCACTAAGGCACCTGTTTTATCCAATTATTGTTTTACAGAGGACCATGCAAGTTGTGGTTATTTTATTATACATAGTATTTTACATAGATTTCCATTAATATTCATTAGCAATACTCTTACCGTTTTAAATTGGTTACATTGTTTCTTGCCACAAATCGTGCAAAAGGTATCTAGAAAACAAAGGAAACAGACATCAAAACAGAATGTATACGTCAGGTGGCTGTCCAGGGGTTGTAAAATGACATATCCCAGCATGCTAAGGCTGACACCTGACAATGAATTCTGGAACTCGTAGTTTCACAACCCTGGAGAGTCAGTGGTTGGCCAGACCTGGCAAACATCTTCAGAAAAGACACAAATGTTTATTACATAGGCTTATGTGTTGCTGTGTTAAATTATGAACTATCGTAATGTGTTGCAGGGTTTATATCTGTATGATGAACTTACTAATAAAAAGGCATAAACAAAAAAAAGCTACACATTTTTATTTTTCTTTGAAGGATTAACAGCTAGACACCACCTAAACGGACAAAAATCTATAGAAATATTCATCATTATTTTTTTATTATTTATAACTTGTTTTATTAAAGCACTTCTTGGCTCCTTGTTAATTATAGTTAGTGTACAGTATTGCTGACACGCTACGTACCCTGAGATTGTAAGGGAGGGTTACTAGCATGCCGCTGTGGTCCATAAAACACGCAGAATCACCACTCTCAGACACCATTTTATTTCGAGGCATTAACAACGGCGTATGTAACTTCACAGCTCCTACACCACAGCAGCAGGAAAGAAAAGAGAATGTGATAACTGCATCCGTGCTTCCAACAACTGCATTACATTTCATCGGAACCTGTATTCTGAATAGATTCCCTATTAATATCCTTTTCCATATGTATAGTCTATAGTAACATACAGTATGTACATAGCATATTCATACTGTACTGCATAGTAATTCTATAAGCAAGAGACCTGATTATGCCATTATTATGATAATGATAAACTGGTGACAGGGCATTGCTACCACTGGTGAAAGGGGCTACAGGTAGTATGAAACCCTAATTGTTGGGAGGGAGTAATTTAGCAAACTCCCACATGTGAGTTTTCCATCACTGGGTGAAGTTAACATTATCCAGAATGAATAGTATATTCTAGCATAATAAACTCTGCATGCAAAAATGTGGACATGGAATTCTGCATGGAACACAGCATTGATCGTCTGTGTTCCGATGCACAATTCCATGTACTGCACATCTGCAGCACAAGCTGACAGGTGACTTACATACATAAATCGCCTGTCTTTCTTCAGCCCTACGCAACTAACTCACTTCAATAGTCAATACATAAAAATGCAAGCAGGTATATAAAAAAAACAAAAGGCTTTGAACTTACCATGTCTTTTAAATACACGACAGACCGTCTCACATACATGGTGGTGAATTCTAGCCGAGCGGCCAGAAAAACTACCCTAAACAATATAGAAGTGAAACATGTCTGTTAATCTGCTTGTAGATCCTGAGATATATGTATGATTTACAACAAGCACTCAACATTAGGACAGATGTACATTAAAAAAAATATATTGATAATAATAACTTAGGACCAGATCCACAGTTACTGACAGCCGAATTCTGCACACAAGATGCGGATTTCGGCAGTCAAACCAGCAATGTGCATGCGCATGCCAGATGTTCCTTATGCGTGGAGATGTGTCCGTCAGGGCGGTGCATCCCCTCCATCTACCTATACTCCAGGAGGGGGGGAGGGGGGCATTTAAAATTTTGCAGTAGGGGGAGGTATTTGTATAAATATTCTAAATAATATATATTTGTTTTCATTCATTTTTTACTTTGCATTGTTTATTTTATTATTCCGTCCTCCTTTTCAACATTCACAGCTGTGCGATTAATTAATGTGGCAACCCTTTAAATTTGTAGGAGGAGACACGGTACACTTATTGCTTGAGAAAGTGCCTAAATGGCACGAAACGCGCCGAATGCCAAGACACGTGTTGGAATTCTGAACTATCTGGAACCCATTATCATCCATCTCATACCTGCGTTGAGCTGCCGATTTTCCGTTTTATATTGGGACTGATTTTCAGCTACTGCCGATTGCCATCTACGGCATGTATATGATGAAGCTGGATCTCTAACCCTCTGCTGAATGAAGAGTTGCCTCGTACCTCCCCCAAACTGTTAATCCGCTATAAGGGGTATATTTACAAAGGGCGATTTTTGCTATGAAATTCAATTCACAGCGTATCGCCGCGATTTTCTAGCGATTTGCAGCGTGAATTCACCGAATTCACTAAGCTGCGATTTTTGGGCGATTTTTTTCCAACTTACACGAGATGCTGTGAGTTTGCAAGGGGTAAATCACGGTGCTTCTCTATTGAGAGGCACCGCAATTTGTTCTTGAAAAAATCGCAGCAACTCGCGGGAGTTTAAAAAAATCTGGCTCTTCAGATCTTACCATGTCGGGGTCTGGCTCCTCCTCCTCTTCTTTCTTCTTCTGCAAATGCTATTCTGTCCCTAGGGGGCAGCCTTTTATTTAAATGATGATTACACTCTGGCCTCTGACGTCATCATTTAAATAAAAGGCTGCCCCCAGAATGGCAAATGCAGAGGAAGAAAGAGGAGGAGGAGGAGCCAGACCCCGACATGGCAAGATCTGAAGAGCCAGAGCAGCCGGAGCTGAAGGGGAGAAGACTGAAAGCAAGCCTACGCCAGGACTCCAAGCAACAGATGAACATTCTTCACATCTAGCAAGGCTTCCCATGAAGTCCTGCACATGTGCAGAGACTACATTGTAGGACTAAGAACATTTCAAGTCACAATATGAAAAACCACTCCTTTATCCCAGCGGAGTCCCCATACATGCCCCCCTTTTCCTCCCCCTAATAACAGCTATTAGGGGGAAGAAAAGGGGGGAATATGGTATGAAGGCACTAACGCCATCCTGAGATGGCGTTATGTTTACCTTCGGTGCCGAATGATAATCTCAGCACCGAGGGATCATAAATTGCATGAAGTGCGGAACCCGATAAGATTCATGAAGAGTGTGTGCATCGCCATGGAAACAGAAGATTTCCATAGTGATTGCATTATTGTAAATGATAAGTTCATAATTTTTAGGTGATAATGTCCGTTTTACCGTGAAAACAGGCATTATCACCTAAAAATGAAGTTGGTAAATATAGCCCCAAGTCACTAAAACTCCGCTCAAGAGAGAGGGGAGTGACAGGGGGGGTTTACTCCCCTCTTCCATTGAGACTTTATGACTCCCACATGTAAGGAAAGCGTGCAGGGTCCCAATCCGGTCCTTAGTAAAATGTAAGAAAAAACAAAACAAAATAAATGTGCCTTTTACTCTACTATTGTGGTATAATATTTCTAGCCATAGAATTATTTGAGTGCTGGTTTTGTTCCCAATGACATAGGATTTCTTTTCTGGGCTATGCTACTCTGTATAAAACATAATCTATGCTTATATAAAACTATGCTGTATTCAACAGACAAAGGGTTCCGAAATCCAATATACAGCAATTTGCAGAGTTAATAAATGTATTCTCCAAATCCCAACCCTCAGCATTTCAAGCACTTATACAGATCAAACACTTACATGTATTCCTATTTGCAGGGAAAACCTCTGTAAACTTGAAACGTGTATTAAGTGTCTACTCAGTATCAGGAATTGTGGTAAGTAATGGCAATACTTATAATTGCTATAATTACTATTAGCTACAGGCTTTGAATTCTCAGGTAATGGTTTTACTTCACTCATGTGGACCAAAGAAAGCTTTGGATGAAAATGAAAGTGTCAAAAGTCATCATTTATATAACCACAGGTGTGTCTCCCAGTGGAGTGACTATTACAGTACTAGCAAAGCCCGATTATTATATTTACTTCCAAATATTCAAGTGTTCTAGTGGCTCCATGGGTCCTGCACTTACAAGCAGAATGGTTTCTATAGCACTATAACAGTACTGTTTCACCACCTACATACTATTCAAGAGCAAGTCATTATACAGTGCCATGGTTAGGAGAGCAGATGACAAGCAAATGTGTATGCATCCACAGGACAAAGTATTCAAACAATACCTTAAATATATCACTATCATAGGTGTAGTCCATAGCAGGAGTGATGCGTTGTGAAAAGATTTGGTTCATCATGGTGCGATAAGATTTGCCATCTATATTTGCCAATGTGTGGTGCAGCACTTCATGGAGTTCAGACTCTTCCATCTGTGGTGGCGGGAGAAGGTCACATTTCAGCAGCTCCATGGCCGTGGGCCGAGATGCAGGGTCATGGTTCAGGAGCCACGTGATAACTTTTCTCTGCAAAATAGTAGGTTTTACTAAAAGGCCCTACATGCCATAACACAACTGTGACCGCATTCATGGCCCAGAACTATGATCTTATTAAGAGGCCCTACATGCCATAACACAGCTGAGTGACCGCATTCATGGACCAGAACTATGGGCTGGATCCAGACTTAAGTAAGTGCTTGAAATTAGTTACTCCTGGGCTAAACCATGTTGAATGCAGGGAGGGGAGTCAAGTTAATTGTATTATTTGCATGCAGGGATATATCTTTGAATTGCTTACTGCACACAGATAATGACCAGCTTTACTATCACACTGTTATTTAGCCTTGGGATAGGAAACATCATCTCTCATCTCTAATACTGTTTGCTACAGATGAAATATGACTCCTCTGCAATCAACATGGTTTAGCCCAGGAGTAACCAAGTTCAAGCACTTACTTAAGTCTGGATCTTATTAAAAGGCCCTACATGGCATAACACAGTTGAGTGACTGCATTAATGGATTTTACTCCATTTCTGGTTATGCTGAGACACACAGATATATTACACATACCATAATGCTCTCATAGCTTGGGAGGTTGTCAGCTGCAAAATGTTCTGTCTTATAGCAGGTAATATTGTGCAGAAATAGGGAGCCACAATTATAATTAGACAATCAAATGTTGTGTTGCTATTTGTGTTTTATTTGTAAAAATAAACTGCTCTGCTACATATTTAACGCCAACAACCAATGACAACGTGTATAGTATATAGAGGGTATTGTCCTAATTCTCTAATTAGTACCTCTTCTGCCACATTAAGGAAGACATACTGACCATACAATGAAGCATAAACAGAGCAGAGGACTAAGCAGTGGGAGAGGTTTATGATGCTATGGACAGTGTAACATTAAGAAGACAGAAATCATGTTTACTAAGCACTAGGTATAACCTTTCCTCTCTATATCCAAAGACTTAGGGCTCTATTTACAAAGGACGATTTGTTAAAAATCGCCCTAAATCGCGTGATTTGTGTGTACAACTCACATCGCGGTATTCAGAAAGGGTCAAATCGCGTGATTTGTGTGTGTAAAAAAAATCGCCATGGCAAACATCGCTGGACAGAAATCATCCAGATATTTGCCATTGAAAATCTAGAGAAAAAAAAATTTGGCATGCACTATTTTTCAAATGTTTTTCATGTTTTTATCACCCATGTCTTGCATGACTTGACAGTATTTGATGTATTCTGATATTTTTCTCTTTAGTGCTTACCAAATGTCTTATAGACATTCATAATTCGCCATAATTCTATTTTAAAAAATGTGTTATAATTAAAAGTTTTTTAATATTCCAACATTAATCTTTGCTGTGGTTCATTTCTGCAATTGTCTCCTAGAATTTGAGGTGTGCGCTTAAAAGATATCTCTTTTAATCCACCACCATTTGTGGTTTGGATTTATATCCTTTACCCCTTTTTCCTTGTTTTTCCTGTTAAATACTTGACATGTGTTAGCCTTGTAGTAATATCAGCGTCGGCATGGTAAGGCTTCTAACCATGCGGCGCTGCAAGTAGTGTGTGTAAAAAAAAAATACAGTCAACAACAAACATACATTAACCCCTTACACTAAGTAGGCAAGTAAAAATAAATATTCTCAAACTAACAATGTTCCCTAATGTGTGCACTTACCCCCAGTGATCATCTCTCCTATTCTAAGTGTATGGATGCAGTGGGTGTTGTTTAAAATAATAAAAGTTTGGGGCACTCACTGTTTGCTGACATCTCTCTGGGGAAGCGCTGCTGGATTTGCTGACTCTTCTGCACTTGATTGGAGTCTGGGTTCCCGTTACTTGAAGTCACTGGTCTGGTTCTCAGAGGTCTTCTCCAGTTGCCACGAAGAGGACACCTCCTTTTCCTCTGCGATGCTGCTCCTAATGACGATTTGGTCGCTAGGGGCAGTGTTTTATATAAGAGATGACGTCAGTTACACTGGTTCTCTACTGCTTCTGACGTCATCTCATATAAAACACTGCCCCCTAGCAACCAAATGGTCATTAGAAGCAGCATCGCAGAGGAAAAGAAGGTGTCTTCGTCGTGGCAACCGAAGAAGACCCCCAAGAACTGGACCAGTGACTTCAAGCAACGGGAACCCAGACTCCAATCAAGTGCAGAAGATTCAGCACATCCAGCAGCGCTTCCCCA
Source organism: Limnodynastes dumerilii (assembly GCA_011038615.1). Taxonomy (NCBI): domain Eukaryota; kingdom Metazoa; phylum Chordata; class Amphibia; order Anura; family Limnodynastidae; genus Limnodynastes; species Limnodynastes dumerilii. Next base: position 341,089 of record WWET01000426.1, read on the forward strand.
GAGAGATGTCAGCAAACGGTGAGTGCCCAAAACTTTTATTCTTTTACAACAACACACTGCATACATACACTTATATAGGAGAATAGGAGAGATGACCACCGGAGGTAAGTGAACACATTAGGGAACATTATTAGTTAGGGAATATTTATTTTTTACATGCCTACTTAGTGTAAGGGGTGAATGTATGTTTGTTGCCGACTGTTTGTTTTTTTTGTTTTTTTTTTTACACACACTACACAGTGCAGCATGGTTAGAAGCCTTCCCATGCTGACGATGATATTACTAAAAGGCTAAGCAATGCTTAGCCTTGTAGTTCTATCAGCACCGCATGGCTAAGGCTTTTTTTTTAACCTCACGCAAGTTGCTGCGATTTTTTTTAAAGGGCTAATCGCGGTGGTTTTCTATTGAAAATCACCACGATTTAGCCCTTTTAAAATCGCAGCAACTCGTGTGATTTGTTTTAAATCGCGGCCAAATCGATTCTTTCTGAATACTGAGATTTAAACCAAAAAATTGCAGGCAAATCGCCGCGAAATACAACGATTTGAAATCGCAGCCACAAATCGTTTTTTGTAAATGAGGCCATTATAGCTCAAGACATAATGTTCAATACTTTACCTGCTTCTCAGTTTCTGGGTTCTCAAAGTCATTTGGGAAAACAATGGATGGCTATAGTAAGAGGAGGAAAAAAGCAAAATGACATATATAATAAAATGAACTGTGATAGAAAGAAATCACTAGAATACATGCTATGAGAGCAGCCCTGACACGTTATCCCGCTACGCAAATGTTTAAAATATTTACGGCTTGTAATAATAACAATGTACTACATGTAATATAAAAGAGCGTGTATCTATTTTGCAGTATTAAGAGAGGTCTGGGTCTAGATTTCTAATACCGCTGTGCTGGATCCAGAATCTACAACGTACAGACGATAAGAGAACCGTATCTAAAAACTTCAGCGCTGTCTTCACTTAAAGTGTGGAGAGTGGAGTATAACCTGATAGCATGAAGGGCACTGAGCATGACCTCACTGTATTATCTACATACTTCCCCACCTCACACATGGCGGAAGTGCTTTCCAATTCCTGCCCTGCCATCAAAAACTCTGTATCCATAAGGCCTGATCACATAAGGTGAGATTTTTTCGATCCTAGTGTTTGCAAAATGTCCCCTTTTTATAAGTCTGACTCCAGTTCCAAATCGCTAGGAAGTAACTGAAAGTACCCAATGAAGGCAGCAATACAGTGGTCCATGAACACCAAAAACAAACGACTAAGATATCACACAACATGACATTATACAACATTAAAAAAGTGCAAAGAGCAATACAGTCTCAAAGGAAAAATAAAGACCCAGGGCCGCCGTCATCAAATGTGGGGCCCTGCCCCCATTGGTGACATCACATAGGGGTGGGACCCGACAGACACGCTTTAACAGCGGGCCGGTGTGCAAGGAAGAACTTCCCTGCACATTGGCCGGCTACCGAATAGCGCTGAGCAGCAAGTATCGGTGGTAAGATACCACTTGCTGCTACAGAGCTAGGTCGCGGGCCCCCATCAGGTCCGGGCCCGGGACAATAGTCCCGGCTGTCCCCCCCTGATGGTGGCCCTGTAAAGACCATTACGGTTTAAACAGCTATTGAGTGTCAGAGCACATTTTTCCTTAATGGTATAATATACAGAGAACGATTTCTCCATTAGTTCACACAAAGCCCTGTAATATTTTATAGTCCTATTTTTGGCCATATGCATGCAAGCAACATCATGTACAGTGATAGAACTCTGATCACAATGTGCACCTCATTAAACGTACCTGTCTAAGCATGCTCAACACAGATATCCGCTCAGAGCTGGTGTCCATAGGTCTGTAAGACATCTCAAACAGCATTATCCCAAGGCTAAAGAGGTCCACTTTCTAGACAAGGAACAGGAAAACATATTCATGGTTAGAATTACATTGATATACTAAATAAGTCTTGAACTGCATCCAGACTTCCATGGGGACAAAGGGAAGTGACAGGTTATATTGCCCCTACCATAAAACTTCCGGGCAATCCTCACCTAAAACACAGACTGTGCACAGCTCGGGATAGGATGGAGCATCTTAGCATGCACCCACTATACTACCTGCAAACTCCTTCCCCTCCCCCTGCTTTCCCCCTCCTGTCCCATTCTGCCATCTGAAATGCTTGCAGGTGGAACTCTGGATTTAACTTAAAAGTGGGGCATTTTCTGTTTTTTTTTGTGGAAAATTTCCCAATTTTGGGCGTTTTAATCCAGCCCCTTGAGAGATGTGAAATTACTCCATCTCATTACCTGGTTATAGGAAGCTTTGGTGTTCCCTTGGACCTCCGGACTCACGTACAAGGCTGTACCCACCATACCAGTCAATTTCCCTGAGGAACAACATTTTATTAAGTACCATTGTAATGTAATGTGAGGAAATGAAAAAATATATGTTCTTGCTCATTCATACAAACCATTTAAAGGACCAGACACTACAAACAGCTTCCTCACAACACAAATTTCACGAGAAAACTGTCACCATTAACAATATTGTGCATAACAATCAATAAAAGAAATCATTTGCAATGCAGAACTTATACTACAACTTTGTGTGTGTCCTTTTTATCACCTAGTGTTATTACACAAGACAGATCACTGATCACAGAGCAGCTGTGACTGGCCGAGAGTTTTAAAGGGACCCCTACAATCAACTGCTGCCGACACTATTGAGGAGGGAGTGGGGCCCCAAATGTGTGTACCGGTCTGCTAGATTTCTGTTGCCAGGCTTGCACAATAGAAGTAGTTCCATGTGCCCTGGGCGACGACCCGGTCATGAGCAGAGCATAGAGAGAATATTAGACAATCACATCAGTTCTTGCCACTACTGGAGCTACATACTAAGGTCCTGCATGCACGCACACACACACGGATTAATTTTAGTCAGCAGACAATTAACCTTCCAGTATGTTTTTAGCATGTGGAAGGAAACCGGAGCACCCTGAGGAAACACACACAGACACATGGAGAACATACAAAGTAAACAGATAAGGCCTAGTCCAGGAATCAACTCATGACCTCAGTGCTGTGAGGCACAAGTGCTACTCACTGAGCCACCATACTGGGTACAACCCACTGCAATGACTAGAGCCTTGTGGTAGGATACTATGGCATGTAAAAAAATGTTTATCTAGGACTAACATAAGTGAAAACAATCATATGAAGTCAATCCAACAAAGATTCATGGAAGAGGATCACAATTTTGACATGCCAATTCTAGTAACATGGTAACATGTATTTGTATGGCCCACTATGCAGCCCCTATGTTTGACATGTGTTATGATCGGTTTGTGATTTAACAAGTTACCTTCTGGATCTACTTTAATAACATCACTACGAATTTGATCTTCTTCTGTTGACTGCAAGCAAGAAATAAACACACCTTAATACTTTGGAATCTCATTGGTACAGGGACTAGTGCAAGACATTTTACAGTTTAATGATATATTTTTATCTAGTGAAACAGAGCCAAATGTAAATCTTACTTTTACTCTGAGCCTTGGGGAGACAGAGGGCTTGATAAATTTGTCATTCAATTACATGGTCAACTATCTGTACAATGGTAAACGTTGTGCCTGCCCTCATCTTTTTGCCAGGGACATTTTAGAAATAACTATACAGTCTTATCTGAGTAATTTACACCTCAATAAATATGAATGAGCCCTAAGCAATGACAACATTGAATCAAGTTCTGTTTTCAACTCCCAAAGTTACATAGGTTCACTCACCCCACCGATTGTACATATTTAACCTTTTTGTCTCCCTCAAGGATAAATAACTCCACATATGAGATATAGGACGATGTTTTAACATATTCTTCACTAAAAAAAGCTATGGAAGAAGGCAATGAGACTTTGGCTCCAGCCACAAACCAGCCAGTGGCCCTACATAGAACTTCTGACTATGGCCCAGCACCAGCAATATAAGATAGAACGGCTAGAATTCTAGGTCTGTGACTGTAGCATGTCTGATCTCCTCCCAGTTATCCACCACTGCACATAGATTTCTTTATTTGCTTTTCAAGTTTTCAGTCTAATGAACTGGTTCACAAACAAAACTATCCTACTGATCCTTCTGCGTCCCCTTGTCACTACATCTCATGTATGTTATCTAATGGTTATCATTTCTGTTCATTTTTATTTTCTTTGACATTTGTTCTCTAAAATGCATTCATGCTTCTTCTTCCTTTGTATCCATTGTTTTGTCTCTGCTGATTCTGTGTATAGAAACATAGAAAGTGACGGCAGATAAGAGCCACGTGGCCCATCCAGTCTGCCCAGTTGTTTATTTAAAACTATACTGACCCTAGACACTATTTACCCTTAATTTTAGTTGAGATTTAGGCTAGTCTTAGATTTATCCCAAGCCTGTTTTATCTGTTCTACTGCGTTAGCCTCAACCACTTCAGATGGGAGGCTATTCTACTTATCTATCACCTTTTCAGTGAAGTAATTTTTCCGCATATTTCCTTTGAATCTACCTTCCTCCAGTTTACATCCATGCCCTCGTGTTCTATTACACCTCTATCTTTGAAAAATGCCACCCTCCTCTAGCCGGTCACAACCCTTGATGTATTTGAAAGCTGCCATCATATCCCCCTCTCCCTTCTCTGCTCCAAGCTATACATGTTTAGTTCCTCTAGCCTTTCTTGGTATGTTGTGTGACAGGCCATGGACCATTTTATGTATTTATGTCTTTCTGGAGAGATGTCATACATCTGCTAATAGCATCAATGCTTTTCTTTTTCTGCCCAATTGATTGCTTGTATTCAACTGTGTTTTCCTGTGTACCAAGGTGAGATGTTATGGTTGGGGAAGGCGGGTGTGTCCGCTAATGTGAGATATTATGGGTGTGGAGATATGAGTGCATGTGCATCAAATTATTCTCATTAGTAAAGCTGACAAGTGTCTCCATCTCTCCACCAGAGGTCGTCATGCTACTATTATCTCATCACAATAAGTAACAAATCCAATAGTAAATAAAAGACAAAGGAAGGGAAAGAAGGTACTTACCACATAGGCCGGATGATCAGTAGCCAGACCGAAATCCCCTATTTTCACATGATCTTCAGAATCTAAGAAGATATTGACAGGCTTTAAATCTCTGTGAATCATCCCCTGTAAGTTAGAGTGAAAAAATTCACTAACACACAACAGTTCAATAAAAAAAAAACTAAATGCAAATAAGTGCAATACTTTGCTTTTATCTAGCCTCAAATCATGTCACAATGAAGAACCGTTAGTATTGGTAAAATATTTGCTTCACTCCTGGAATAAATTGCACACAATCTTTTTTTATTTTCTGTACCATTTACAAAATTTGACAGAATTTTTTACAATTTATTTTGCAGTGTGGAGGTTATAAAATGGGGTTTAACCACTGTTTTTAATAAAATGCATATTCTGTAATTGCTAATCTCCAATAGCTACCGGTTATTGGCCATGAACGGGTATATGTATATCCGAATAAACTTCAATCCAGTTATTAGTTCTTTGGATACCGTCAAATATAACTGGAGTTGTTGATTAGCTATTTTAAATGTTTTAATGATACCAGTTTGTTGTAATAAATTAAATCACAAACACATATGTTGTTCTAAGCGCTGTATATTTATTTATTTATTTTGGTTTTTGCTCCGGGAAGCGAGTTGAGGAGGGGAACACACTTCTCTTAACACAGCTGCTTTGGTTAATTTATAACTTTTATTTTTAGCGCCACTTGTTCTTTTGTTTATATTGTTTTTAACACTGAATTGTTTTTACTTTTGATTTATTATTTTTTATGATTTAAGCCTTATAGCTTATATAATTATCTAATATATCTATTTTTGCTTTGAATAATATTGCCTTTTCAGTAAGTGCTTAAAATGTACTTACCTGCTCATGTATGTACGCTAATCCATCCAACATTTCTCGAAACAGTCTCCAGAGACGGTTGATGTCCAGATACAACCCTTGATCAATTGTGTCCCGCAAAGTGCTTTTCTCACAATATTCCATCTTAGATATAGAGACATTAAAGAGTATTTAAGATATTCTATAAAAAAATATATAATTTTAAGACAGAGCATTTTTTTTCAACTTCATAAATATCTGCTTGCAACCACAGAACACAGTATTTGCAGCGTTAGCAGGTATCTGGATCATATTTTTACAAACACTATATTTTGAGGGACTTTTTGTGGGGATAAAAGATATCAACAACATTCAAAAGTAATTTCTTCTTGGTGTGTCAAACATTACTTTAATTTCACTGTATTTTTCCCATTATAAAACAGTCGGAAACATACTGTCCTGCCTTACCTGAATGTAAAGGTAATGCACCGCCTGAATAGCTACTTCAGAGAGTGGATCTTTCAGTTCTTCTGCTTTGTTCTCAACACACTCTTCCTATTTTGAAACAGAAAGTAATAAATACGGTCATTACTACAGTAACGAGCCAGGGAAGACTGAACAAGAACATGTAGTCAGGCCTATACACTGTCAAATGTCAACAACTGCTTTCCATCAAAGAACAGTCTTCACAAAGTGAAAAATAACCTAAACCAAACATGTATTTGATACTGTGAGGGCCGGATTCACAAACCCGTATTTTTAACATACGTGCCTAATCTTATGAATCAAAATACTACGCTTGGTAACTATTTTACGCTATCTACGTAGCGTTTCGTTAAGTAAATTGCTTACATGCAGTCTTTAAAGACACGTGGAGTGTCAGCCACTTACGGGCAATGACCACTTTAACTGATAATAAAAGGGTGAACAGGCACTTCGAGGTAGTTTTGTCAAAAGTGTCTTCAAGGGAGAGTCCAAAGAGACAAATTTGGCTCCAATATGACTGAAATAGCTGAACTGCCAAGAGCATTTTACCAGACATTTTCCCGGAACTGAAAATAAATGTAATAAATAAATGTATCAGCATACCAAGACAAATCACTTGTAGCATTTACCTGATCAGGACTGTCATCTTCATTTTCAAAGATAATCTCACTATCAGAGTCTGTACCGGGCCTGCATGAAAGAGGAAAAGCAAATGTAAGTGCAAAACTGTATGTATGAGGTCTCAGCTGCTGCCAGGAAAAGAATTCTCCTGGCCTTAATTCAGGTCCATTCTCCTCAGCTATGTCTCTTTATTGATAAATGGCATCATATATTCAGGATGGATTGGCTGGAATCTTCTCTCCAAAATAAGGAAACAATTGTAAAGGGTTTAGCACCTTGGAAAGTTTTTCTACTATACTTTCCAGTTCTAAAAAATTTCCACCATACCCTACTGTATGAAAGTCACCTTTCAGTGCAGGATTCCCCAATTGTCCAGGGATCACATTAAAATGAGAGTCAATCCTATATATGGCTGATCTCTTAAGACACACGTGCTTGTTACTTTTGGGCCGTATTCATAGATCCGTTCTTTTTTATGTATGCAATTATTCGCACGGCCGGAGCAAGGAAACACCCACCAAAAACCCCAATGCTCCCCTCTCCCGGACGTGAAGTCCCTAGAGAACTGTGCTCTTTACGTGTACTTACGGGCGTATATGTGTTCCGTCCGTGCCATTCTTTATAACCGCGCCTGCACGCGTTCATGTAAATGCCTCTCCCCACCCACTTTTATGTAAATTTGCAAGCACGTATTTCTACGCTGCCCATCTGCATGCATGTACCCAAGTGCGATTCACATGCCCGCGCCTAGAGCACGTATACACTCTGGGTCTCAGTTTTTTGTATACCAATGTTGAAAGTGAAATATAAAATCATACACGTTGATTGATTATTACATAAAAATATGAATAGCAGGTGGAGAAACAGTGTTTGACCACCAATAACAATAATTAAAAACTAAAAGTAGCAAGGCTGAGTATTGGATTTATGAAATTCTTTATTATAGCCTTCCCATAATATGTCTAATTATCCAAGTATCAAAATTTGTTGTCATATAGTATAATTTAAGCAAAAAAACAGTTAATTAGTCCATACAAAGATAAAATCAGCAATATTCAATTATGTAAAACCGGACTAACTGTCTTAAGTATTCCCCTGGGTAACGATCACATATTAATCACTCAAACGTGTCTCAAGATAAAGGGGCTAATAGAACCTATTACATCAGGCAGTGATCATTAATAAAGTTCATATACCGAATTGTTTGTGTAACAAAGTTTAATGTGATTCTTTGGATTGTTACGTCTCACAGCCTCCCAATGCAGCCCTTTCATATATGTATGTGCAGCTGAGATCATACCGCCATAACATTAAACAGAGACCGGATTATCGGTCATTGAGAGATCAGCGGTTAACACCGCACCTTAAATATTGCCCCCAATATTGATAACGGAGTCTGGTATGGTTAAAATATAGATTGCCTTACTAACTCAATTATAAAAGGTGCTCTTGCACAGCCACGGGAAGCGATTGCTTCAGCCTTGCAGAGGAGAATCAATCAATCAATGGAGGAAAGAAGGCACTGCACCGAATAGCAAGTATGAATCTACCTCCAATCCTTACCCTAACCCTCCCTCCCCTGTAGCCTGACCCTAAAACTCCCCATAGATTCCTACTTACCTGACTGGTTGGTGTGATGGGTCTGCGGCGGGCGGTGTTTCTGAATGAATGAAGGGTAAGTATGCCAATTGGTATACCACACATACAAGACCCTTCTTTCCAGCCCTCAGTTGTTTCCCCCCAACCTGTACTTGCAATAGCAGCACTTATAGATATCCTTTATTTCTAAGATGACTAATAATACCTCACAAAAGTGGATAGTAGGATCACTTGCTCACAGTCTGACTCTCTCAATCTACTTCTGCCGTCATAGACAGCTACAAACATTCCCCACCACCACTCCCCTTTCTAAAATGGCTCCAAAATCACTAGGTAGTGCCTTACATAGCCTCCAAACCAGCCATAGGCACAGAATGGCTGCCAAATCACGAGAATCACTGAATCTAAAACCGCAAGTACCAACATTTCCAGGAAAATGGCATTTTGGATCGCTTTCAACTCCGAATTGAGCAGGAGGAACCGAGACATATTCGGATCGGTCAGATTTAAACAAACCTGAACCCGAATGTTTCTAACAATGAACTTACAAAAACGATGGTGAAAACACCCCTTCTTCATCTTCATCCTCCTCATCTTCGTCATCATCATCACTTGAATCCGGATCTGAACTCTTGCAATGTGCACTTGATGAACGTTCGCAAGACGTGCTCCATTCTACGGAACTGGCCATGATCGCAGGTGGAGCGTTGACCTCCACGTCATCCAGCAACCCCAGCTCATTCTTCATAACCTGCTCCAGCTTTACGGCCACCTTCTTCTCTCCAGGAGTCCCCGGTTTTTGAGCAGCAGCAGAAGGGAGTTCGTGCTTTTCAATCCAGGCATTGTAGTATCGGACTATGTTTTCATGGTTTAAGCGTGACAGCAATGTAACTTCACCTTTAATTCTCCTAAACTGCTTGCTGGCAGGGTTAATGTGAACTCGTTTAACTGCATAATAGCAGCCATCCAGCTTGTTCTGAACCTAAAACAAACACACAAAGTCTCTGAATTATACGCGCTAAACAACATAACTTTTTTTTTGTTTCTTTTTTTTTTAAACACAACTCTTAAAATTGCATTATATATCATGTAATCCTGTTGATACTGCCCTGCATTGTTGTTATGCATTTGCCTTTGTAAGGCAGAATTGGGGTTTTTGTTATTGTTTTCTTCTCTTTCTCTACGGCTTATCTACATGCTAAAACCAAATAAACACAACTTTAAAAAAAAAAAAAATAATAATATTTGCATTATACGTTGACAAACCAATAACCAATATTTCCATTCTACACTACTAATGTAGGCGCGGATTCACAACCCCGGACGTATTGCACATACGTCCTTAATTTACCGATAATAGCTACTGCGCAAGCGTAGTAACTATTTGACATAATCTACGTATCGTTTGTTACATATATTTCGTATAGATTTAGTCTTTAAGACCACATATACGCAATCTACGTAACAAAACGATACGTAGATTAAGTAAAAGTTACTACGCATGCGCAGTAGCCATTATCGGTAAGTTAAGGATGTATGTACGTCCGGGGGTTGTGAATCCGGGCCATACTCACTAAGCGTTGTTTTTATTCCAGTACAAACCTGACAATCACAGGAAAAAAAAATACTTCAAAGATTTCAAAGTCCTGTCTGTGCCACATTCTTGTCACAAAGGCACCACCTGTTACAGGTATCCCTGGCATCGTATGACCAACTAAGCCAAATTAACAGTACTTTTCTGATTTAAACTGATCTTTCAACATATACAATTACTGCCCATCTTAACAATTAAAATGATTACCTTAATAACAGCTCCAAAAGCACCTCTGCCGAGCATCTGTAACTCTTCAAACTCATGGAAATAACGAGAAAATTGGCGCTGTGATTCTATATGGAATGTGGCATTTGATATGGTAGTACGGGGTATGACAGTCTCTGTACAGTCCACTCCTGTATAATCTAAATAAAGTCACAGATAAATCAATACATCATATATATCTGCAGACCTTGAAAGAGCCAGAATTCAATAGTATATATAGTCATAAAACACCAACATCGGGTTATACGCAGCACATTTAGAGTCAAATTATGGAGCCTCAACTATTAAATTACACACTGCCGTCCCATCCATCTTCTAGGTTTGCAAGTCATTTCTTCTCTTAGCTGTCCGTACTGTAGGAGAGCAGTGTGTTCCACTACAATGAGATCAAGGGCTGGCTTCCCTGGGGGGCATTCGTTAGGACTGCTGGGTCTGGGTCAGAGGGCCGCATTCTCCCCCTTTTAAAATATGCTGCCAGATGTTTTATTTTTCACCGTTGTATAAAATGTGCAAGCATTTACCCTAAATAGACGCTGTGCAATAGGGAGACTACTCATACATAAATTTGAGGTTTAGTTCACTTGCCCTACGTCAAAGGCACCTCCTGTAGGAATACTGCGATATGGTATGGACCACCGTATCTGTTTTTTGTCTCATGTTTTATACAGACACGCTTTTGATATTTTAAGAGATGCGCGGCCTATGATCTCTTTTTATGAATAACTATTATTTCGGACTTTAAAACGCAAAGTTGAGCCATTTATTTTTCAGTCCTCACCGTCTGGACTTTCCTCACTCATAGATTTCTGCAGTGGAGGGTTAATGAAGCTGTGAGCCAGCAGCTGTTGAGCGCTCCAACGTTCCTTGTCTTCCAAGCAAACACACCTATCCAAAGACACCAGACAGTTATACACTTATAAAAGAATGGGTATACTAACTTTACTTGCTTGCCTTCCTGTTACAATTACTAACTAGCTGGCAAAGTTACTGTGTTTTCCATCTGTGGATTTTATTGATATCATTGGGGAAGACACTGGAATAGGATACAGAAACACCACACACTGCATGGAATAAAATATGTAAAAACAACAAAACCTGTAATAAGAGTAGAGGCCGAGACCTGATGAGCGCTAAGATGTCTCCAGGAGAAGATCGAATCATAATGCTGCAGAACTAAGCTGCAAAATACCATCAGACATTGGGCCAGATCCAGACTTAAGTTCTTTTTACATTCGATCGCATAACGTATTTACGCTATCATAAGTACTATGCACTCCCCTCGCTCGTGCATAATTGACTTGTTTTATGTTTGCCAAACACTACCTTAACTTTTCCAAGCGTAAGTACGAACATACGTAATGGATTCATGTACGTAAAGGCCTAACCCGGCCCATATTGTACAATTTAAATGCCTCCCTCCTCCTACAGAGCGTACTTCTGGGTGTCGTATGGATGACCCGCGATTTTACAACAGCAACTAGCGTAAATACGCCAGCGTACGTAGCTCTGAATCTGGCCCATTGACCTCAAACTAATGGATGACACATCTAAAAATAAATAAATCTATGAGTGTAAGACTAGTGTTATTCTCCTATAAAATATTTATATCCTTTCCCTCCCCCTAGGGAGTACCCTCTAGGTACCCAACAACATTATATATATATACACAAATATAAAGTACCATCACTTGACGAGATGAACATGTAAATAGGAACTAGAAAATAAAGATGCGCTATGGATCTCACCCTTCAAAGGTTTACTCATAATAATACAATTGTTCATTAATATTGCACATGATAAGTCTACATATAAATATATCAAATAAATATACAAAAGTGTAGGATGTAATGTAGATACACAATGTTGTATATAAAAAATTGAAACATATACACAGAAGTGGGATATTTCCTGTGGAGCCCCTTTGAATTTCTACCTACTGTTATAGTATTGCAAATGCCTTAACTCTATTAACTACAAAATAACTAGTGATCTTTTTCAGATTTTAATGGATCGATCCATAATTCAGTATTTTAATATTCCAGGATTAACTAAAATAGTTCAAATTGGAGGCACCACACTTGTGGTATGTCCTACAGTTTTTCTTTTACTTCCAATGATTAAACTTGATGGTAGGTTAAATAATTCCACATAGCAATAAGGATATTTTCAATGTGGAACTATTTAAACTACCATCAAGTTTTATAATTGGAAGTCTCGTTCTGAAAAACTGAAAGTACATACCACAAGTGTAGTGATTCCAATTTGAGTTATTTTAGTAATCCTGGAATATTAAAATACTGAATTATGGATCGATCCATTGGAAGCTGAAAAGGTCACGTTAATTTGTAGTTAATAGAGTTAAGGTATTTGCAATACTGTAATAGGGGGTAGAGAATCAAAGGAGCCCCGCAGGAAAAATGATACTGCTGTGTATAGGTTTTAATTTTCAATATACAACATTGTGTATCTGCATTACATTATACACGCCATTGTATATTTGTTTTTTATACTTACATGTGGACTTACTGTTTGCAATATTAATGAACAATTCTTTTGTATTATAAATAAAATAAACCTTGATAGGCGATATCCAAAGCGCATCTTTATTTCCTAGTTTTTGTTTGTTTCTTTAAGGGTCATTGCCAAGGTGCTGCTGACTACACCCAGGTAGTTGTACATTGTATCTGGGGATGTGATTCCCAAATAGTTTGTGATATAAAAATGGGGGGTCTAGGTTGAAATTCTAGTTAGGGTTTTGTGCTTTAGTGAGCCATCTGAGGAAGATAAAAGCACCCTCCCTTTTTGGGCACTTTCACAGGATATTCTTTTGTTATCTTGCCCTGACTTAAAGACAGCAGCAAGAGACCCAGGTTCCATATATCCCCCTTCTTGCCAGTTTTGCTTGGCAGAGCATCCTCGCTGAAACGGACCTTTGTCTGTTCAAAAACATCCTCTCTGCAGATGTCTGCAAGCCGCTTGGAAAGGCTGTAGTCTGTCAATTTTACCTTCCCATCGCTGGTCACCAGCACAACAGAAGCGCATAATACTTTATGTACAACAGAATTACTGTGCAAATAGTCCAGGGCAGCCAGAATCTGAGATGCATAGTGTCGCAGCTGATCCACAGCTACTGGAGCTTCCTGCTCGAGGAACTTGGAAAGTTTAGAACCGTTCACATGTTCGACGACGACTCCGACAGAAGTGGAGTCATTATTCTCTTTTACTCGCATGGCGAGATAGTGCACAATATTTGGGTGACTTAGTTTGATGAGGGAATTAAATTCAGTTTCCGTGCCTTGGATCTATTTACAGAAATAAATAAAACAAAACATATATAAGATACTAGATATCACATATAGGATATTTAATGATATTTACGTCATATCTACTGTCATTAAAATGATCTTTTCTTAATAAAACAAGTGAAAACATCAAACACATACCCCCCATCACCATAAGTGACTCTTTCTACTTGTGTATTCTTCTACAAAATCTGCTGGGCAAAGCAAACACTAATGCAGTGTAAATAACAAAAGATTATGTAATAGCCACATGACAAAAGGAAATAGTTCCTTCCGTTGTTCACATGATACTGCATTATAAATGACAAACGGTATTCTCTTCATGCATTTGTCAGTGGTTAAAGTGAATGAATATAAAAATGTAGAAATGAATGTGCGCTAAGACAATTTGTTAGAATTACGACAGCAGATGACGTGGTAATAAGTAATTTCTCCATTTCCTGGCTCTCTGCGACAAGTCTGGAACAAACCTTTTTCTTGTCTGAACACATTACCTGCTTTTTACACTTATCAACCTTTTCTTTTTCCTGAGTTGTAAGAAACTGCCCCATCTTCTTCTGCCACTGGAGAATCCATTCACACACTATGACAAATTGTCCAGAGGAAATCTCCAAGCCGTTGTATATGGATTTACACAGCTGCTCATCCTTATCTGTAAGTAACATAAACACAATATACTGCAAAACAGGAGGGATATGAAGAACGGAGGACAAAATATAAAAATACAACAGGGCTTAAAGGAGAAGGATACACCAAACCACCTTAGTAAATCTAGTCCCAGGTGTTTTTTTTAAACAATGTTTTCGCCTTTTTGTTCTGGTTATAATGCAAAATCAAAAGGACCCTATTTCAATAAAGGTGCATTAATGTTTAATAAGGAGACCCCTACATCTGTAAAACCCTATGGCTGATGTTACATTGCATTAGCAGCATTTTAATGTTACATTAAACATTGCCATTTTACATTGCATTAACAGCATTTAATCAGCAATACTTTTCTATTTCCTCAACACTGTAAAAGATGAACAGGATTCAGTCCCTGGAGTCAGTAAGTAGGGTTAATAGTCCCACTTATAAAAAAAGTTTTATGTTCCATAGTTTATCAAGAACTGAAAATAACTAGCATTACACTAAAAATAACTGAGGTTTTCTTTTATTTATTCAGTCACATCCAATCGCAGTGACTTGTCACACTGGACTAAAAATTGGTTGGGATTGCAAAATAGATGCTTTCCCTAAAGTAGGCACAAAGTATACATCACAGATGATGACAAATGCATCCCCCTCAACCCACAGCAGCTCCAGTTAACAGACATTAGCTCACACTCACCAAGACACTTCCCTCTGTGCACAACTAACTGACCACTGCAGCCGATGTCAAAGGTCAACACTTGATATGTCGCAGCGCTCTCATCACTGCACACAGAATACTGACGGTCTCGCCTTAAAAAAAGAAATGCTTAGATCATCCAACAATCCAGTGGAAATGACATTATATGGACTGTGTGCAGCAGTATGCAACACATGTAGTTTGTGGTAAGAATATCAGATATAACTGGTATTACATGTAAAAGTGCATGGGACAGAACTATTATTCTTGAACCTGTGACATAGGCATTCATTAGGCAAATCAAGTCAATAAATCAGTGATGACTACACGTGTAACATGGGCCATACACGTCCTCACAAATCCAAGCCTTTTGTTGTCAATCTGCTGTGACATTACAAATATATCAGGGTTAGTGTTAGTACTTATGAGGACACTGGATGTTGACCTTAAAGCTGGGCATATAATGTTCACGATTAGCCTCAAGATGCTGCCATCCACCACTAGATTTACCAGCAAATCTATGTTCATTTCTCCCATAACTCCTTGCTTCTGTCTAAATTCTAATATGTACGCCCACAATCCAGACCTAAAGCCGGAAGTGCTAGAAGAATCGCTGACATCGGGACAATGGGCTGGATCCAGACTTCAGAAGGGGCTTGAAATTAAGGCCCGTATTCAGAGTACCAGACAAATAGCATATACGTCCGGTGTTTAGCGATTTTTACTACTGCGCATGCGTAGTAATTTTTTTACGTAATCTTTCAGACCACATTTACGCAATCTACGTAAGAAAAAACATGTTATACGTCCGGTACTCTGAATACGGGCCTAAGAGAGGAAAGTCACACCTGGGCTAAACCATGTTGATTGCATATTTCATCTGTTGCAAAGAGTATTAGAGGTGAGAGGTGATGTTTCCTATTCCAAGTCTAAATAGCAGTGTGATAGTAAAGCTGGTCAGTATCTGTGTGCAGTAAGCAATTCAAAGATATATCCCTGCATGCAAAGAATACAATTACCTTGACTCCCCCTGAAATTAACATGGTTTTGCCCAGGTGTAATATTCCTCTTTTTTTTATGATATGGGGGTACAGAAATAAAAGGTTAAAGGTAGGGTACATTACACTGAAAGCATTATTCATAGTTATAATGGAGAAAATTCCACCATAGTAACCTTCCTCTCTTAATTTCAACTCCTTCTTAAATCTGGATCTAGCCCAATGTTCATTAGAAAATTTAGCATTTTTAGCCTATTCAAACAGCCATTTTCATATATTTTACACAAACCCACCAAAGTCACTACTAATACGGTACTTTTTTAAAACTTATTAAGAAAATAAAAAGATTTTACTTTGATCGACCGGCAGAAGTTGGCCGTCCTCTGTTACTTCCTACATTATCAGCAAAACCTTCATTGTTTGTTGGCGTTTTAGCACCAGTGCTATGGTTTGATTTCATTGAACTTTCCTGGCACGTTAGAATGGCACTTTCAATACGTTCCTGCAAAATCAAAAAGACGAAAATCAGTCAACAAATCATTGTACATATACTTGTAGTATACATTGTACTTAATAAGCATAAATGAACTCATTTGTTGATGTTTATAGTTTAATATTACCAGCTTAGCCATTTCCTTTCTTCTTTTCTCCTCTTTTTTCTCCTCTTCCCTCCTTTGGATTTCATCAAGGATTTCACGTCTCTGACATACAGGAGATAATATAGAAACTAAGAAAATTGTACAGTAGCCTATATCAACTAAAAATAAAAACACCCATATATAAAACAACTCTGTGATGCAAAAATGATTACATTTACAATCTTAGGAATAAAGATTTGAGAAAACAGAGTTTTAAAAGAGAAGCTTAATTTCCTTGTTATAGATAGTGCCAGGCCCGGAATTTATCCAGGATTACAGTGTGACCTATACTCAAGTTGCAGCATATAAGGTTTCTGAAAAATATACAGAGCTAATGCAGACTGTCAGATCACCCAATGACTATTCTACCATCCAAGCAATGCATTATGACAGCTAGCATAGGTATTGCTTCATTTAAACATGATCTGGGTCCACGGAATCTATGCAACTGCAGCACAAGAAGCTACTGTAGGTCTGTATGTGACAGAAAGATGAAGAACATGTCTATCATTTCATGTCTCACAGATATAGGCATTTTTGTTATTGTAACTTAATATTCTGGTACAAAGTATTTATCACTCAGATTTGCGTCTCACGTTTGGTTTTTGTGATCGTAAGAATATATTTAAGGGTTTTTATTTCCTCACTAGCATAAAGTAAAACTCTTGTGATATGTATAATCACTTTAGCATGTACCAAATTATTTCTAGTAAGCCTATGCTATACATATTTTATTGATGCTCTTATTCCTTTATTACACCCACACCTGGATTCCTGGCAGATACACTACCACTAGTGTCATAGAAACCAGGGTGCTTATGTACAGACTGCACTGGTTATCATAGACCAGAAAGCACCTGGATGTACAATAGACGGTGTTTATTAGTGTGATATCTGGTATAGACCATTAGAGATTAATCTGAACGATCAGTATAATAAAAATATAGGTACTTACCATCTGCTCTTCCTGCATCTTTATCTCTTGAATTCGCTTTTCTTCCTCCAAAGCAATTTTTTCCTGTTGTTTCTGCAAGTTTTTCAACATCTCCTCATGAAAGGACTTGGGAGGTGGGTGATTATGTTCCATTAGGAAACACTGCACATGGTCTGCAAGCTGATAAATCATCACCTGCCCAGGACAAAATACGACACAACAAGTTTCTAGTTAATAGTCTATATGACTCATAAAAAAGCTCCCAAACCCCTCTCTCCTATCCCTCCATTTTAAGTCCACTACTGCAGAACGTTAAAGCTTGACCTTGATGAAATGCAGGAGATTTTTTTGCATTTAAATTATATTTTGTAAAACTTAAAAATACAAAACTGCTTCACAAAGCACAGAAATAAATCCAATGTCTTATTTTTCACACTTGCTGTTTATGGTATCTAGTAAACACCTGCAGTGTTATTCTGCTCTACCACTAAAACAAAATCCTTCAAGATTTAACTAACTTTCTACACAATTGAAACAAGCAAACAAATAACTGCTATACACATACATATCCTGCAGCTACACAAAGCACTATGCTTGCAAATCTGTTATGCAATGCTTAACATTTGTACTCAAATTTGCAACATAAAAAATGGGTATCCACTATACATCTGCCGGATGTGGGTATCCGGTAAGAGCAGCCCTATTTCAATAGGGCCATTCTCTGCCAGCCAGTTTTGAACTGGCTGGGTTATCGATTGCTATCGAGGCATAGCAATCGATCCCCGGAGCACCGAACACGGTCCTCCGAAAGGGGAGTGGCCAAACTAACCCCAACCCTTCCCCTAATTCTAACCCTAACCCTCCCCTTCCATTACCTTAACCCTCCCTTCCCCGCAGCCTGACCCTAACCCTCCCTTCCCTGCAGCCTGTCCCTAACTCTCCCCTTCCATTACCCTTACCCTAACCCTAACCCTCTCTTCTCCACAGCCTGACCCTAACCCTCCTTTCTCTATAGCCTAACCCTAATCCTCCCCTTCCATTACCCTAAGCCTCCTTTCCCTGCAGCCTGACCCTAATAATCCCTTCTCTATAGCCTGACCCTAAGACCCCCCTCCCCTTCTATGACCCTTACCCTAACCCTCCCTTTTTAAGAGCCTAAAACTAAATGTCCCCGGAGAGGTTACTCACCTCTCTCTCCGGAGCTGTCAGCGGGTCTCTGCGAAAATGAGTGGGCGATTATGCCGATCACACAATCACCCATTCATAAAAAAAAAAAATTCTGGCCCCCTATTCAAAATAGAGACAGCCGAAAAGTAACTTTCGGCTGTCTCTATTTTGCAAAGCGGGCCATTGGACCAGAGACTGCAACCGCTTCTGCCCACCCCCATGCGTATCTCCTACATATGAGGGGTGGAAACGTGTCCCGTGCTCCGATCCACACATTGGTGGGCATGCGTTCTACCATTTTCCAGCAGACCTATAGAGCGTATGAAAATCTGCTGAAACTCTTATGTGTGAGTCTGGGCGGCTGTTTCTATACCGTAGTACAAAAAAATAACTTAAATAAAAAAAAATCCAACTGATATAAAGGGTAACAGAAATTATTTTAATCTTTGCTAAGTCACCAAACGGTAGACCATAACCCAAAACCTGGAAACCCTACTGCAAGTGAAAACACAAGCATATATTCCTGAAAAGGAGAAACATGGAAGGATCACCGTTAGATTAATAACCTTACCTCTCCACAAAGCTGCTTTGCCAGTTCCTCCAAACTACATGTCAGGGAATTCACATTTTCATTTGACAATCCTGTCACATTTTTCAGTTTTAGTTCAGGAGGACTGGCAAGACAATAAAACAAACATTTACAAACACTCGACAAGCAATCTAGAAAAATACTGTAGCATATTAAAAATAAAACAAAAAATGTGTACACTTGGACAGTAATTTTCGCAAGCCAATAATGGAGAAAACAGAGTGTAGATAACCAATGACATGTAAGGTAGCCAAAAATAAATGCTACGGCTTTCACATCACCACCGGTGAAATACCCGGGTTTTTCAACCCCGGATTTTTCCCAGGTCAAAATAAAATGCTGTGTTATGAGTCCACAAAAACCCGGGTAATTCCTGGGTTTGACGGTTTCAAGTCACCATGAATTTCCCGGGTTTTAGTAGATTTAAATGGGACAGGGCATGCTGATGCTTGTAGTGCTACAGACACTAGCATGCCCAAGGACGTATTATGTGTAGCATAACATTTTTTTTTATTAATAGTTTTCATTTATAGCATGTATTTAATGTAAATAACTTTATTATGTTAAAAACAACCCGTGACCTCTCACATTGCCACCTTACCTGTGTGCGACTTGGGAAAAACGCTTCTTTTTTTCCCAGGTCTTTAGGCCTGGGTAGTTGAGAAAGGGAGGTTTCACTTCAACACCAAATACCCAGGTTTTTGGCCAAAGACCTGGATATTTGGTGGTGATGTGAAAGGGTTAAAATAGGAAAATACCCAGCTTGCAAGACTGAGAACATTGATAGAGGGGTCTGAAGACTTGTGGAATGATAGCTGGTAACACAAGAGAGAAAAGGTAGAGATATGTGTATTTAAAATAAGTCATCTCTATGGACTTTACCCATCCCAATTTCCAGGGACAGTGCCCAGTAAGTATTAAGGACTGCTTTAATTGCAGAGATTGACTGCAAATCTCAAGGATCCAAATATGTGTGACAGCATCCAGACTGGACCAGTTCTGTAAATTAAATGTTATTTTCACAATCCACTGATTTTCACTAGTATTTATGCTCATTATCATATTAATAAACTTATTGGAATGCATGAAATGCACTATGGTGAACATTCAGAAGACACCAGTTTGTTTAGGATGGTCAGAGTTCCAGGTACCACAGCACATATTTCATGCCTTCTTTTTTCTTTTGGATTTTGATCCAGATACTAAACATTTCAGTTGACAACTATTAAGGAAAAGTAGCAGAAAAGACCACAGAGCTCAGAGAGCAGACACAGAGCAACACTTCAAAATGAGTGCACAGCCTCCAAAAGGGGATCCAAATATAAGTCCATCTAAAAGGTTAGCAATCTAAAGACAATCCAGAGGCAAAAGATTTATGGATTAAAAGCAATAGCAAAAGTCCAGAAGTGCAAAAAGTTCAGTAAAAGCAAGACACCAATTGCAATAATACTCATCAGCGAGCAAATTCAGCAGCTTTGGTGCTCTTACCCACCTTCATAAAGGGCAACCACTTAAAATTGCCCTTGTGAATACATTTCGATCAAGTAACACGGATATGAGCTCATGCACAGAATAAAAAATAGATTGCAAAAAAAATTACAAATGCACTTAAACTTAGAGACTTGGACGAATGTCATCCCCCTACACCCAGTAATTTCTTTTTCAAAATGGTGTTAGATGAATGATAAGGATCCAAGTTCAAGATCAGACATTGAAAATAGTCCCATTGAAATCCATTATAAATGGACAGATATGCCTGGACAGGTATAAAGCTGAAGCTTGAATGTAAAGAATACTCTAGTTCAAATAAACAACTCAATGTGATAAACAGAAAAACAACATGATTAAACTGCATTGTAATAACACATTAAAAAGCAGAAAAATAGTAAATATGAGTGGTAGGTAACATCATGACTGTGTACTTCCTCACTCTCCAAACTGAACTTATGGAGCCATCAAAGATGTTTCTGCTCATCTAAGGTAAAGGTCCTGTCACCGGATCAGGTGGTGTAACAAGTGTATAGCCAGCCTTAAGGACACTTGATGGCGTTTATCTCCGTTTTTCGAACTTAAATGCACCAAAGGAAAATTTGGCAGATACTCACACATCAGGGTATGTTGGTGGACATTTTACCCAAAGATCCAACTTGACATGACATTCATTGCCCTGAGGGTATAAAGCTACAGTGATCTCTGGGGGCTGTTGGATCTGAAAGAAAAAAAAAAATATTCCAATTAAAGAAATGGCTATACAGAAACAATACACCAGTACAGTACACAAGGCCTCATATTCTAACATGGGAAGAGGATCAAAACCTCTAAAGTGAAAAGTCATCTTATGACTGGACTAAGCCACTGTACCTTGTACAAATTACGAGTACCCTTCAAGTTGTAAGCAGGACAACCAGTAATCAATATCCTTATGGGTTCCATAAACAGCTGCAAGTAGCACATTTTTGCCATACAGATAGCCGACAGTTAATGAACTATGCCAAAAGATCCTTTTGACAACTCAACCATTCATTACACCGACAGCTTTCTGATACAAGACCCGACCTGGGGAAAGGATGTATGGTAGAAGAGGTGTCTTAGGGTTAGGCTGCAAATAACATGGGTGTGTTGCTAATTGAATCGGGCCTTAAGACTCTCCTTCTATGTTCCACCCCTCCGGTGGAGCATAGAAGGAGAGTCTTAGGGCCTGACTCAATTAGCCACACACCCGTGTTATTTGCGGTGCGAAGCTAATTGTGCCAATTTTTTCATTTTTTTATCTGCATGAAAATAGCCTACAGTAATAGATGGGAAAAAGCGCGCCGCAAGCTTTACCTGTCTATGGCGGTGTGCGAACGTAATTGAATCGGGCCCTTAGGGTTAGACTGCAGGGACGGGATGAATCGGAGAAGGGAAAGGTTATGGTTAGGCAGTGGGAAATGAAGGGTTAGGGTAATGGATGGGGAAGTTAAGGTGAGGATTAGGATAAGGGTTGGAGATAGCGAAATACTCACCAGATGGTGCTGGGGTTTCCTTGTTTGGAACTTTACTTACCTCACTCTGGTGAAAGAATTTGCGTATTAATATTATATGCATGTTATGCTATTAGGAAAAAGGAAATATCTTAACAGGATGAATCGGAGAAGGGAAAGGTTATGGTTAGGCTGTGGGAAATGAAGGGTTAGGGTAATGGAAGGGGAAGTTAAGGTGAGGATTAGGATAAAGGTTGGAGATAGTAAAATACTCACCAGATGGTGCTGGGGTTTCCTTGTTTGGAACTTTACTTACCTCACTCTGGTGAAAGAGAAAATCGTTTGTGGTCCCTCGTCACAAACGTGGGGTCGTTTTCAGTGGCAAACCAAACCCTTTCCTAACGTGTATAGATCAGGGCTCAACAAATTTTGGAAGAACTTACCCGTTCCTCCCCTCGCATGTAAGGCGTTACGATCAATGGGCCCTGTCTCAATATAAAACAGTTCAGAATTCTGGGTAGTGCATAAAATACATACCCCGAGCACTGTGACAGGTCCATACATGCTTAGAGAGTAGATGAATAGCTGATACCTCATAAAGCAGTCTTAAGCTGGGTATACAGTGGAGGGTTATAGCATGATTATCGTACAGAAAACACGAGAATCATCATATAGCTCTAACGTGTTACCAGTGTGTACCGGTCCAGGTGCTGCAGAATTGCCTGAAAATGCATTGCATCCTAGGATTTTATTATTGGGAACTTCTTATTTTCAAGATTAACAATGTCTTATGGTCTGCTTCCTTCTTCCCAGCGTGGAAAGTAAATAAGACTTTGGTTTCACAACACCCGGACACTCACAAGTTGGCTAAGCCTGCTCTTGATATACCGGCCTTCCTTGATTATACAGAAGACATCATTTTAAGTTTATTGGAACGTATACACAGGTCCATCTGTTATAAAACGTATGCACGCAAAGTGCGTAAGTGGTCTGTTATAACTGGAGGGCGCATGCGTCCTGCAGATTTTGCGTGCATGTTCTGCAAGTAACGTCTATCGTAAGGGACTTTGTTGCATACGATACATTTTATGTTGGAAGGAGCTATGATGCCACTCCGCCTGCCAAGGTGGGCAGAGGGAAGCAATTTTTTCAGACGGACCGCTGATCCGCAAGTGTGACTTAAGGCTGGATTTTGCCAGCATAAATCACACTATTTAAGAACGAGAGAGGGGAGTGACGGGGAGTTCACCCACACATATATGGAAAGCGTGCAGGGGTCTGGATACGGTCTTTTCTGTCTAAATTCATTCTTTGTCTATGACAAGGGCCTTGATTCACACTTAAGAATCTTATGCTACTTATGTGCGTATTTTCCTGAAATGACCTACTACGCATGCGTTCATACAGGAGGCTACTCGAGTCAGACCAGGGAATAACCCTCCAATTGTCCCGGGTCATCAGATCCTTGCACACTGAGGCTAGGCCTGGAACGTCAGGGCTTGCCTGGCAATATCCCAGGTTTTTGGTTCAATGTGAATAGGGTGAAAGTCAGAAGTATAAACCCATGTTTTATTGGAATGTGTCGGTTTAGCTCCATGGGCCTGATTCACACTTAAGAAGATGGTGCTTCATAAATGCGTATTTCGCGGAAATGACATACTATGCACGCTATCTACTTACCACTTCGTCTTTAAAGGGTGGAGGATGGAGGGAAGAGGCAATGTCTGTACGGACATTGCACGGTGAGATAATGACAATATGACAATTGAAAGTGCCATAAGGTACCTAAAAATGAGGGGCGGGATAGGGGCTAGAAGAGAGAGTTAGCTGCGGATCTGTCCTATGACGGGACATAAAGGGGTCACCAAATTGATTGCCATGGATATTTAGGTCTTCATGCCAAATAGGTAAATTGCTAAATATGGGGTGACTATGAAGAGGAGGAACAACCAAGGAATGACAGGTGTCATATACTACAAACATTACATTGAACATAGAATACCACAAACATAATTGCCAGTGGGATGCACCAAACCAAGCTTATAAACAGTTACAAGAGCAGCAGAGGAGTGTTTTGTGCTAAGATTCACACTTTGAATTACTGATGTGTCTAATGCATATACTTTCTGCCTCCGAAGGCAGTAACAAGACAAAGAATGACACACAAGTTACATTGAAACAGACTCTGGTACATTATATCATTATATACATTATATCATATCAGAGCTCAAAGTGATGGGATATACGGGGTATACAATACCATTACAATTAAAAAGCTATAAATCTCCATTCACTGATTATTTCTATTATATTTTCATACCAACTTCTATGTGTCCATAATGTCACTTATAAATTTCCACCTCGACTACTAATGTACGTGTTTTGGTAGCCACAAATTAGTACAAAAGAACTGAGACTGACAAGTAAGCAGCCCGCATGATCACCATACTACATTAAAGTACTTTTGACATATAAAGTATTGCTGACAACATGCCTATGCAGATATGAGGACTGTTTATTATATGAACTTATTACTTTCTTAATAACCGAGTCCTTAATATTTTGCAGGGGCAGTTCTGCGTGCATGTTATACAGCTTTACATAAACAAGTGCTTGTCACCCATGTGCAGCCTGTTATATAGCCAGACGTCCATTCCTACCTTCCAGGCAGAACTTTTCCGCAGATCTGTAAAGTCTTGCCCATAGATGGCCTCCAGGACCTGCAGCTCGTTCTCCTGTCGGTAGCTGTAGGTCTCTGAAGGGTCTGGCTGCACGGGGGCCCGCTGCTCTCCACTCCCGGACAGGGATCCCGGGCAGGCATTGTCTCTAGACACTACGACATTTTCCCGTTTCCCTGCCATAGTGACCCGAACACATCACGACATTCTCTATCTCCTCTTCACAGTGACCAACCCACTGACACGATGAGGGCACGGCCCACATTTCGTGAGTTACTGTCAGCCATGTTTGTTTTAGGCAAACTAGTTCAAGTTCTACGTGCTTCGATGTGAGTTTCATGATGTGAAGCTGTATCCGCCATATTTGAAATGGTAACAATGTTAACGTTATCTCAGTGATAATTCTTACACTACAGGCTATCCACTATGTGCATCCTGACTGATGCTAAGCCTGACGTATCATAGCCAGAATTAATGATAGACTACCTACACTAAGCCTTGTCTACATCAAACCACATCTTCAAAATGGAATTTTAATTATTATTATTATTATTATTATTATTATTATTATATTTTTGTCAGAAAACCACAAAGCTTTATTTCAGAATTTTAAGGTGCATGTAAATGTGGGATTGGAGAAATCAAGGACTATATGGGTTTACAGTTTCCATTTGTCAGTCACCTCTCCATCTACCAATGGTTTGGTCTGTCAATTGGGGCAGTTCTCTACTATTTTCCTGGAATAAGTACACCAGGGGAACTGAATTTGGAGATAAATGACTACTGCATATTACAGATAATATATCCGAATGTAGACCATTAAAATAAAAAGGGGATGAGTGCAAGAAAAAAAGCGCATTTCTTTTCTTCGGCCTGCCTCTTTTATTTTAATGGTCTTTTTTTGGAGGTTGTACACCCTCTGGGTGCAGGGGAATAGCTGCACACATTTTCGTAGCACAGTATATCTCTAATCATATTTCCACAAAATACCCAAATCTTTAAGACCGCATATAAGCAATCTACATAAGAAAAAGATTCGTAGATAACGTTAAAAACGTTACGCATGCGCAGTAGTAAAAAACACTAAACTCCGGACGTATATATGTTACACGTCCGGTAGTCTGAATCTGGTCCACTGCCCTTAATGTGCCATCAAAGAATAAGATTTAACAAAATGAGCAAATGTTAAGTATAAAACATAATATTTTATTTGCAAAAGTTAAAAAGCTTGTATTTTGCGAAATATTACAAAAAATCCCATGTGTGTTATATTTCCATATAAGACATAGGGCTCTATTTACTTACCTTCCTCGTTCCCTGTGAAGGAAGCTGCATCAGGCTCACTTATCATCGCAGCGAGCCTGGCAGCTTCCTTCACATGATTTACTAATACTCACCCCTCCTCCGAGGTCCCGCGACCCCAATAAATCATGCAAACAATTTCTTATCCTCTGACATCCCAAACATTATTCTAGGTGATTTCAATATCCCCACTATCATCCCTTCATCTCTTGATGCCACCAACTCATGGAAAATGGTATGCTCTTAACTATGCTCAGTCTCTGATCTTACTAAAGGGTCTATTTACGTACCTTCCTCGTTCCCTGTGAAGGAAGCTGCATCAGGCTTGCTTATCATCGCAGCGAGCTTGGCAGCTTCCTTCACATGATTTACTAATACTCACCCCTCCTCCGAGGTCCAGCGATGAACCGCGGGTCGGTGGTGCACTTCTTCTCCATGCGATCCCTGAATGAAGTACTGCACATGCGCAGTATCTCTTAATTAGGACTTAGAAAAATTTCAGTGCCGACATGAGAAACACTGCATATGCGCAGTGCTTCTGTTTAGGCACTTTGAAATTTTTCCAAGTCCTGACATGAGAAACACTGCGCATGTGCAGTGTATTCATGCTGAGACGGGACAGCTGCAGCCCGATGGGAAGCCCGGACAGGTGAGTAAGGTTTATTCCTATTTTCTATGGAGTTTATGTATTTATTTTTTAACTTATAAATTTTTTTTTTTAACTGGGGCACTATTGTGATGTATTTCGACGGTCTCCCCATACATGCCCTCCTTTTTCTCCCCCTAATAACAGCTATTAGTTGGAGGAAAAGAGGGGTATATGGGGACATCGCCAGATTAATTGTCACTAACGCCAGCCTTCAATCCCATGTGGCTGGCATTGTGGCTTTGTAGAAAATGTCTTGCAACTGGTGTTAGAGACTTCATTTTTTGAGTGTCAGTAGGGCCATTTGTGATAGAACTGAGATGTATTAGAGGACTCGTGGTCAAGACTTTTGAGAAAGGAATCATTTCCAAAACGCGTCAAGTGATTAGGAGGCAACAGGCGTGTCCAGGATTAGCTCCCGTCCCGAAGAGATCACGTCTTCATCTAGCGCAGAGACCACGAGTCCTCTAATACCCACCCGCTGCCGTGTCTGATTGCATATGCACCCGTCCGTGTCTGGAAACCTCTGTGGAGACGTCCATCGGATTCTCAGCCTCTCGGCTTGCACTGCTTCAGCTCCTTAGGGTACGTGGAGACTATCTTGCCCTGTGCCTATTTATTGTTTACACTGATATTTTAATTGAGATTTTTATGTGTCTTTTAAGTATTTTATGCTGTCTGTTTTCCCATTAAATATATGCTGACCAGATTAAAACCCTGTGTTAAGTGTTTGGGATAAACGCAATCTCTTCCCTGTTCCTACCTCTTTACAAAGAAAGGGGACCAGATTTGATATTTTGTTTGATAAATCTTGCATATTAATACTTTTTCTGTTTTTGCCTTCTGGATTAAACTCCAAAACATCGTTTCCATTGTCTACAAAATACCAGTAAGACTTTTTTCCCTGCATGCCGCTATTTGAAACCAATTTTTATTAATTTTGAACTATTTTTAGAACATTACAGGGACATTTGAATGACTTATTTTAAAAGATATATGTTGATAAGTCCACCTTTGTAAGTTTGTAACTTGTGTTAATTTATAGCCCACTGTGAGATTGATACTGAAGTATAATTTATTGTTTTGTTTGTAATTAAGAACACGTTTCATCCAAGCATATATCCCAGCGCTTCATTAGTCTTGACTTGTCTTATAAATTTTACCTGTTTTAAGGGTTAGGACACCCTTTTTAAGACTGGGTGCTGCTGCATAGTGGATTGAAGCGCTTTTAAAGTGATAGTACAACATTTTGCATGTCTATATATATTTACAGGAGGGCAGTCTCATTCAGTTACTATATATTTGTGTATTCATACCTGCGAGAGATACCTGAATAGTATTTTATCCTTGTACATAATAACACATGATTGATACAATTATAGCAACATTTCTAGTGTCTTTTTGCAAGGGAACACGATACTTGCTATATTACTAATTTATATCTTAACTACAATTGACAGTAATTTGGATATTCTAACAGAACAGAGCTGTAGAAATCAGTTTATTACAGGCATGTGTGTGACATATGCTTGGGTCAATGGGATAATTTATTTACTAATTTATGGTTTCCCCATTTTATTCTTAATTATCACTATTTGTCTTGTGTATCACTTTATATAGATTTATGTTTTTATATTTCGTTGGCATCATTGCCACAAAATCTCTCCTACATTCCCTACCCATTCCTTCTTTTGAATAAATAATTTATATTATTTATATCTGGACCTTGACATTTTTTAAATATACTTTATTAAAGGTTATAAATTTTTATTGATTTTCTAAATAGTGGACTAGTATAGTGCACTCTTTAGTACCCCTCTACTCTTTTCTTTTTTCAGTGTATCTCCTGCCTTAACCAAGCCGCCTTCCTCTACAATACCACCCTCTCCTCTGCCCTTGACCCTTGCTTGCCCCCCTTCCTCCATCTCCCTTCGCCGCTCTAACCCTCAGCCATGGCACTTTCAGGTCACGCGCTTCCTCAAACAATGCTCCCGCAGCCCCGAGCGCCTCTGGCACAAATCTCACTCCCTTGTTGACTTCCTCCACTTTAAATTCATCCTTTCCTAGAGTCTTGTCTTGACATTTGCATATGCCTCTGGATCAGACCCACCGTGATGTTTTCCCCCAAAAAATCCCAACATTTTAGATTCATTTTACATGCTGCCACTTGCATATGGTAGCATGGAAGTCAAGAGTTTTTTTTGTTTCCATCCTACCACAAGTGACAAAATGCACTCCCTAATAATATCCTTACCACCCTCAACCTGACCTCTTCCCTCAAACCTTCTCAAACACCTCTCATCTGGTATCTTCCCTTCCTCTTTTAAGCATGCACTTGCCTCTCCCATTCTCAAAAAACCTACTATGGACCCTACATCCCCCTCCAGGTACCAACCTATATCCCTTCTCCCCTTGAGAGCTTAGTCTACCAAGGTCTCATCAGCTACCTCACTGACAACTCTCTCCTGGCTCCAATCTGGTTTCTGGCCCCTCCATTCCACTGAGTCTGCTCTTACCAAAGTAACCAATGATGTTATCTGCCAAATCCAAGGGCTCCTACTCCATCCTCATCCTTCTTGATGTGTCAGCTGCTTTTGACACCGTTGACCATCCTCTTCTGCTTCAAACCCTCCGCTCTTTTGGTCTCACTGACACTGCTCTCTCCTGGTTTTCCTCCTATCTCTCTGACCGCACCTTCTCTGTTTCCACCCTTCCACTCATCCTCACCTCCCTCTCCGCTCTCTGTTGGTGTCCCCAAGGGCTCTCACGGCAAGCATAACATCACGGCGGCCGTAGGTCTGGATCTGCCCCAATGTTGCGCAAATGGTAACACATACACATTTATAGTACCAGTAGAATAAAGCAGGCATAAGCAAACACTGCAGGTGTTCTATCATGCTTTGCCAGGTATTAGCTATGCTTATGTCTCCTCGGTGCTGAAGGTTGCCTATGCTTGGGATAGGGTCATGTTTGGGATAGGGTCATGGTTAGGGTAGGGTCATGGTTGGGATAGGGTCATGCTTGGGATAGAGTCATGGTTGGGATAGGGTCATGTTTGGGATAGGGTCATGCTTGGGATAGGGTCATGGTTGGGATAGGGTCATGGTTGGGATAGGGTCATGCTTGGGATAGAGTCATGGTTGGGATAGGGTTATGGTTGGGATAGGGTCATGGTTGGGATAGGGTTATGGTTGGGATAGCGTCATGCTTGGGATAGAGTCATGTTTGGGATAGGGTAATGGTTGGGATAGGGTTATGGTTGGGATAGCGTCATGCTTGGGATAGAGTCATGGTTGGGATAAGGTCATGCTTGGGATATAGAGTCATGCTTGGGATAGGGTCATGCTTGGGATAGGGTCATGGTTGGGATAGAGTCATGCTTAGGATAGGGTCATGTTTGGGATAGGGTCATGGTTGGGATAGGGTCATGGTTGGGATAGGGTCATGGTTGGGATAGGGTCATGGTTGGGGTAGGGTCATGGTTGGGATAGGGTCTTGGTGTGGTTAGTGTCATGGTTGGGATAGGGTCATGTGTCATGGTTGGGGTCATGGTTGGGATAGGGTCATGCTTGGGATAGGGTCATGGTTGGGATAGAGTCATGGTTGGGATAGGGTCATGGTTGGGTTGGGGTCATGCTTGGGATAGAGTCATGGTTGGGATAGGGT
>WWET01000426.1:373342-389918 GCA_011038615.1 Limnodynastes dumerilii
GGGGATTGGGTGCGTGCGTTTGGTGGTGGGGGATTGGGGGTGTTTGGGGGTGGAGTGGGGGATTGGGTGCGTTTCGGGGGTGGGGGATTGGTGTATTTGGTGCCCTCCCCAGGGTAACCTGTGTCACCTCTCTGTCTGTGTGTAGTGTGCCGCCGTCGTACTGTCTGCTTCATGAGGATTACCCTGTGGAGCTGCAGGCGCTGGTGAGACAGGACGCTGGTGGTTACAGGTGAGTTCTGGTCTGTGTGCAGTGATTGGGGGGTTGCCGTTCACCCCCTGACCGCTGTGATTGATGTCTCCCCAGGTTGTATTATCGCTGTATGAAGAGTAAGGCTGATGGGAAGAAGTATTGCGGTAATGTCCCCTGGCAGGTAACCTCTGGCGCTGTGTATAATGACCTGTGCTGTGTACACCGCACACATATAATGTTATGTAACCTCTGGCGCTGTGTATAATGACCTGTGCTGTATACACCGCACACATATAATGTTATGTAACCTCTGGCGCTGTGTATAATGACCTGTGCTGTGTATAATGACCTGTGCTGTGTATAATGACCTGTGCTGTGTATAATGACCTGTGCTGTGTACACCGCACACATATAATGTTATATAACCTCTGGCGCTGTGTATAATGACCTGTGCTGTGTACACCGCACACATATAATGTTATGTAACCTGGGGCCGCTGAGTTCCGTGTGGTGTTATAATGAGTGGCGTTACACGTTAGTCACCGCGTTATATGCTGGACGTCTCCGCAGTCTTCAGGTTGTAGAAGTCTCCTGAGTTTGGGTCAGAGCTGGTTTTGGGACGTTACCGTGGTGGATGGGGTGGGTGTGGGGCACATTGCTGGTGTTACCCCTGTGGTAATAGGACCCCTCTTTTTGTACACACATTCGGTGCTTTATTCCTCTGAATGACGTCATTTCACGTGACTTTCCCCACATCGCCGTCTGTCGCTTTATTTCCCTGTTGCTCTCTTTCAGGAGTCAAAGAAGAAGACGAGCCCAAGCTACGAGCCCCCAGGAGGGACAATGCAGAGACAGCAGAGAAATCCCTTTAAAGTCCTGAATGAGGGTCACAATCCTGTCCTCTGGAAACAGATCAGCGCTGAGGAGAGGAGGCCCCGAGGTGAGGAGATGAACCGCAGACATGAGGATGGGAGGAAGAAGAGCGGTGGTGACCAGGCGTCTGACCAGGACAGGATGAGACCTGGAGAAGAGAAGCCATCAGAACAGGTCAGGGAGAAGTCTGGAGAAGAGAGGCCATCAGACCAGGTCAGGGACAAGCCATCAGACCAGGACAGGGAGAAGTCTGGAGAAGAGAAGCCATCAGACCAGGACAGGAGGAAGCCTGGAGAGAAGCCATCAGACCAGGTCAGGGAGAAGTCTGGAGAAGAGAAGCCATCAGACCAGGTCAGGAGGAAGCCTGGAGAGAAGCCATCAGACCAGGTCAGGGAGAAGTCTGGAGAAGAGAATCCATCAGACCAGGTCAGGAGGAAGCCTGGAGAAGAGAAGCCATCAGACCAGGTCAGGGAGAAGCCATCAGACCAGGTCAGGGAGAAGGCTGGAGAGGAGAAGCCTCTGGTGGGGCAGGGGAGTAGGCAGGAGCGGGTCACAATGGAGAGAGAGACGAGAGAGGGTAGAGGGGCCACAGAGGGACTGAAGGAAACCAGGAAGGAGCCACCGTCTTTCCAGGGTTGGAGAGAGAAGGTTCCTCCTGGGCTGAAGGTGAAGAAGAAGCTTGTGGATGTGTCCGGAGACCACGGTCAAAAGGAACCAGGAGGAAGATGTGACCCTTGGCGTATGGAGAGCTCTGAGCGCAGGATAGAAGCGGCATCTCCGCCATCTGACGCCGCGTCCTCCAGATCGAGCCCCGGTGACACTAAGGGGAGTGGACAGGCTGTGGTGGAGGACGATGTAGAAGACGTTGTGTTTGTCAGCGCACGGCCCGGAAAGGATAAAGTGACTGCACTGAGAGCGTCTGGAGGAGGGAAGCAGACCACCCTCCCCTCCTTCCCAGGGTTCAGACCCCCGCAACAGACCCAGAGATCACTGCTCACCGCACAGCTCCAGCAGAAGAAGGTGAGTCCGGGGACCCTTATACAGCACGGCAGATGGGATCCTTACGGCAAACTGGGACCCTTACACGGCACGGGGGACGGGGGCCCTTACGTGGAACGGGGAACTAGGACTCTTGGGGGATGGGGGCGTTGTGTGACACGTGACACGGGGGCGTTGTGTGACACGGGGGATGGGGCGTTACGTGACACAGGGGCGTTGTGTGACACGGGGGACAGGGGCGTTACGTGACACGGGGGCGTTGTGTGACGTGGGGGACGGGGACGTCACATGAGTTATTTCCTCCTGTGTGTTTAGACCACGTTGGCGTCGGTGAATCTGAGGGCGTTGCCGGATGGGGGACAGCGGCTCCTGAAACAGGTGAAGGATCTGGAGGATGCTCTGGGCTCCCTCTCCCTCACCCCCGGGGCCACAGAGGAGCAAGGTGAGCGGGAGGAAGGGCAGTATTTCTGATAATCCATTGCTGGGGGCAGTATTGCTGATAATCTCATGGCTGGGGGCAGTATTGCTGATAATCCCATGGCTGGGGGGCAGTATTGCTGATAATACTATGGCTGGGGCTGGTATTGCTGATAATCCCATGGCTGGGGGCAGTATTGCTGATAATCCCATGGCTGGGGGGCAGTATTGCTGATAATACTATGGCTGGGGGGAGTATTCCTGATTCGCTGATAATACCATGACTGGGGGCAGTATTGCTGATAATCCCATGGCTGGGGGCAGTATCGCTGATAATACCATGACTGGGGGCAGTATTGCTGATAATCCCATGGCTGGGGGCAGTATCGCTGATAATACCATGACTGGGGGCAGTATTGCTGATAATCCCATGGCTGGGGGCAGTATCGCTGATAATACCATGACTGGGGGCAGTATTGCTGATAATCCCATGGCTGGGGGCAGTATCGCTGATAATACCATGACTGGGGGCAGTATTGCTGATAATCCCATGGCTGGGGGCAGTATCGCTGATAATACCATGACTGGGGGCAGTATTGCTGATAATCCCATGGCTGGGGGCAGTATCGCTGATAATACCATGACTGGGGGCAGTATTGCTGATAATAGCATGGCTGGGGGCAGTATTGCTGATAATACCATGGCTGGGGGCAGTATTGCTGTCACTGGCAAATCTCCGGATGTTATTGGTCAAAAAAAGGCAACTAAAGCTCAGAGATTGTTGCAAAACCTCTCTGATCACTACATTATGTGGTGTATAACTGATTAGTCACATGACACTGCTTCTCATTATCCTCATATAATTAGTATAATTGTCTGCGATAGTCACATAGTGTGTGTGTGTGTGTTAGTAATATGACACGTCTCCCCGCTATCTCTCCCATATGATACTAGGATAATGTGTGTGTGTGTGTGATGGTCACATAGTGTGTGTGTGTGATAGTCATATGACACGTCTCCCCGCTATCTCTCCCATATGATACTAGGATAATGTGTGTGTGATGGTCACATGACTAGGAAAAACCTGCCTGGCACACATGATGCTGTTCCCGTCATCCTCTCATATGATTGGGTAATGTGTGTGTGATGGTCACATGACTAGGACAATCCGCCTGGCACACATGATGCTGGCCCCGTCATCCTCTCATATGATTGGGTAATGTGTGTGTGTGATGGTCACATGACTAGGACAATCCGCCTGGCACATGTGACGCTGTCCCCGTCATCCTCTCATATGATTGGGTAATGTGTGTGTGTGTGTGTGATAGTCACATGACTAGGACAATCCGCCTGGCACATGTGACGCTGTCCCCGTCATCCTCTCATATGATTGGGTAATGTGTGTGTGTGATAGTCACATGACTAGGACAATCCGCCTGGCACATGTGACGCTGTCCCCGTCATCCTCTCATATGATTGGTTAATGTGTGTGTGATACCCTCTTCACAGGTGGCAGCCATGAGAATAAGCCACGTGACCCCGGAAACCTGCTCAGCAGACCAGACGTGGAGGATGGAATTCGTGGCGTGAAGCCACTGTCCTTCCACGAGCTGCCACCGAGCTCCCTCGCCATGCAGGGGCCGAGCTCCAGCCAGAACCTGGGTCACCTGTACGAAGGTGAGCTTCTGTCTGCGCTGCGTCCGGTCTGTCCGCCATTATGTGACCCTGCGGTGACGCGTTTTGTTTGTCTAGCCCCCCAGTGGCAGAGCCTGTACGGGGGACGCATGACGGAGGAGCGATTATTTGCTGTGCGCAACGCAACCAGCGACGCCATTGACCACCTCCACAAGAGCCTGGAGTCCTGCCCCAGCCCTGATAGTACGGCCGACGACCCTGCGGGGTTAAAGGTGTTATGTGTGTAGTGTTTATAGTGTATGTATAGTATGTGTATAGTATGTGTATAGTGTATGTATAATATGTGTATAGTGTATGTGTATAGTGTATGTATAGTATGTGTATAGTATGTGTATAGTGTATATGTATAGTATGTGTATAGTGTATGTATAATATGTGTATAGTGTATGTATAGTATGTGTATAGTGTATGTATAATATGTGTATAGTGTATATGTATAGTGTATGTATAGTATGTGTATAGTGAGGGGTTTAATGAATCAATAAACCACCCGTCCTAAAATTAAAATCTAGATCTACTACTGGTCTAAGTCAAGGGGTCTGACACTTTAAACTTAATACTAATGATTGAAAATCATTGCTGGAATATTGCACTGTTCCCAAATATTTCATGTTTACGGTAAAAAATATATATTGTTTATTAAAATCATTACTTTTTTGTTTCACATTAAGTGTTCGCACAATTTATAACCTTTTTTACACGATACTGCACAGTGTGGCGAGGCATCTTTGCTTATGTAGCTGCATTCATTTTGCTTTGTGCCCGTGCGCTTCGTGCCATCCAGAGGCCCAATCCCCGAATGCCAAGCGCCTGTACGCCACACCTGCTCTGTTCACATTTGCGTGTTCCTCTGGATCAGACCCTCAATGGTTAAATAACCATTTATTGTACTTGGTCAACAAATCAATGTGTCCGGGGGTGGCCTGCGGCCAGGAAAATGCTTGTGGACTGAATGCTCACGCCAGATCTAATTAGCTACTTACTTCTATAATCTGGATGCCAGAGATGGAGATCTATTTGTTGTAAATCAACAGGGGCATTAAAAGATGTTAAACACACAGAGGCACCTTTTCATGGATGCCTATTTGTTTTATCAATCAAGGAAATCCTCTGCCCGGCAGCCACTCATTCTGCAGCCAAGTCTGTTGGCGTTCTCCACAGTCCAGCTCCTGGTCTTAATTCCATGCAGGATTTAATGTATAGAGCACTCTGCTGATTAGATGCAGATAGCACTGTGAGGAAATGTCTAACACTACCTGATGGCATTTACTTCTCTTTCTATTGTAGCATTCTATTGTAGTTTGTTACTGGTTTATGGCAGTGTGCTGAGGCAATTTTTTCCCTTTGTTTCTGTGGCTAGCAGGTTACCCCCCTGCCTTTCATGCACCTGTTTAACATTTACTTAATAAATTGATTGAGCAGCTTCCATTCTGGTTTTATTCTGTTTGTGGGCATGTCTGGGATCAGTTGCTGACAGGGGGAGCTGATCCACAGCAGCCATTTTGGAGACCTTAAGGGGTGTCTTCTAGGTAAGTTGGCTCTCAATTTATAAACATATATATGGGACCCAATACTGGGACTCTCATTGTTAGAGTTAGGACCACCATATACAGAAAGGCCTTGACGGTGGCTGGTGGCTTATCTCATATTTGTACAAATATGCGTAACGAACATTTCTGTGTTTTATTTTACAGATAGAACAGTATAGTTTGTTACTGGTTTATGGCAGAGTGCTGGGGCAATTTTTCCCTTTGTTTCTGTGGCTAGCAGGTTAACCCCCTGCCTTTCATGCACCTGTTTAACATTTACTTAATGAATTGATTGAGCAGCTTCCATTCTGGTTTTATTCCTTCACCAACCACTTTACTATACATTTATATTTTTCTCTTAGATTGACATTTTCTAAATCATACACATCTATATCTAATTATAATATTTGTTTCATTAATTGAACCTTTAAGGTATATCCTATTTATCTGTGCAGTATTTTATGAGAAATTTACAAAGCCAATATTATAACACATGTAATTGTATAAATATGTGTAACTATTATGAGCTTTATGAGGTAAATCCATTTGCTTAAAAGATACAGTGGGTTTTCCTGGACTCCAGTGCCTAATATAAGATGTCTGTATGTACTTTACCTAGTTTCATTTCAATCATAACACAAATAAAAAATTATAATAAACAGTTTGTTATGTTTATTCTTCAAAACTTTATTTGTGATTTGACATTTTAGTATACAAAGTTTAAAAAAATATTGGGAATACCAATTGTTTCTATATCCATCTTAATTATAATAGCCCTTATTTTGAGTAATTGCAGGATTTACCATTAGCACCAATTTTAAAAACAAGATAACAAAACAAAGCTGCAGTTCTTGTTAAGGAACCTTCAAGAAATGTTAGTGACAGACAACATGTAAACATGCATAAATGATCTATTCTATGCTTTTCAGTCCGGATTCACAGCTATGTAGTTTTCGTCTTACGTACGTTGTTTTAAGTATTGAGCTACTACGCATGTGTAGTAGCTTATTTACACTATCTACGTACCATTTCTGTATGTAGATTGTGTAAGCGCGGTCTTTAGATCGCGCTTACGCAAGCTATGTACAGGAATGGTGCGTAGATAGCGTAAATAAGCTACTATGCATGTGTAGTAGCTCAATTCTTAAAACAAAGTACGTAAGACGAAAACTACATAGCTGTGAATCCGGACCTTCATTTTCAGTCCTAGAGACCCTCAACCTACCATATATATTATTAAACCAATACACAGTACATCATTCTTTTCACCGTATTTCACTACTAGCAGCAGGATATTATCTCTGCTGGTCTTCAATGGTGAAGATGTCTATGAGCTAGAGGATTGTGAAGTCCAGCATATTGCTTGGAAAGGACAAGTAACATTCTGGTGTCAGAGTGTATTGGAGATTCCTCCGCTTCTCTGCAGCAGAAGCATTAATATGCCAGGTTACCTGCTTAGATCCTGGAACAAGCAACAACTGCTACCCTGCTGAATAGGCTAACCTATAGGAAAAACATGGTGGGATTTCAAGTGAAATAAAAGTTAATTATCTGGAAAGAAAGATAAAAATTATGACATACATGAGAACTGCACCACTTCACAAGCTATAACACATAAGGCACCATGAAATATTATAATATCATAATATAAAGCTAGTCCTTCATATATCTGCTGTATGTTACTTTATTACTATTATATCAGTCAGATTGTTATTAAAGTGTGTTTCCAGTGACTTCAGTGATAATTCAATTGTAACAGGTGTCATCTTGGGTTGGAAATTAGTTACTCCTGGGCTAAACCATATTGATTGCAGGGGGAGTCAAGTTAATTGTTTTCTTTGCATGCAGGGATATATCTTTGAATTTCTTACTGCACACAGATACTGACCAGCTTTACTATCACACTGTTATTTAGACTTGGGATAGGAAACATCACCTCTCAACTCTAATGCTGTTTGCAACAGATGAAATATGACTCCCCTGCAATCAACATGGTTTAGCCCAGGAGTAACTCATTTCAAGAACTTACTTAAGTCTGGACCCAGCCCCTTGTGCTTAATTCCTCAATGGATTGAACTGGGGTAAGCTTGTGTCTTTGGCTGCCAAATGTTCAACATTACAAGTCAAAAAGCTTCAGAATGCCACTACTATATACCAAACCATATTACAATTATCACTTTGCTTTGACTATGCAAATGGGTCTCACTCGGAACATCCCTGCATGCGAAGGGTTGCCTACCTGGGCTAGAACATTGGATAAGCTGTCAAATGGTCTGCCTGCATTGGCATATTATGATACCAAAAAAGTATTAAATAGAAAAACTTGAGAACATAACAAAGAGAAAAACAATCAAACATATATACATAAAGTTCCACTTCTGTGAACATACTGTGATGTACAAACAATTACCTGCTACCCGAACCTGATGAAAAACATACAGTTCTGACCCTATTAAAAATAAAAGTCCTCATAGCTGCTGTTTTTGGGTTTTTGTAGCTATTGTCCAGTTCTATTTTTTTTTCTTTTTGCTGAAATAAACTACATTGGGAAGATGAAAATGATCGATAACTAGTCATAAAAATTCTCTAAAAGGAATAAAAATGAAAGGGCCTAAGGCACAGGGTGCCAGATCCAGCTGACTTACATACACTACATATGTAACTCATCTGTAAATTGGTACTGCATGTGCGCAGTACCAAGAATTTCACATCAGAATACTGCTGTCTGATTATTTGTTCTGAGTGGAATTCAGTCTCCGCACGCTGCTAATTACAATTCAGTATTTCGCACACACAGTGACATGTTCGAAATACTTGAAGCAGGGTCCTGGGCATGGAAATCAATTCTGCATGCAGAAATGAAAGGAGGATTGCAAATTCCATCCTCAGCAAAGGTTAACGTATGGAATATTCCCTTACGTCGTGATCCGGTCCAGGGAGTTTGGCCATTACTATAGTCTACATAGAGTTACTTCAGAAATCTATAGATTCAGATTTCAAAAATTTTATATATTTTAATGATGTGGATAACATAATAGCCCTCTAAAGAGATTGGACCGGATTCAAAGTTACGTAGTTTTCGTCTTACGTACATTGTTTTAAGAATTGAGCTACTACGAATGCGTAGTAGCTTATTTGCGCTATCTACGTACCATTTCTGTAAGTAGATTGCATAAGCGTGGTCTTTACTATGCGATCGTAGTAGCTTAACAATGTACGTAAGATGAAAACTACGTAACTGTAAATCCGGACAATCATTTTTATGTTCTGTAGATTCAACAAGATAAAAAAAAAAAGTCTCATCCAACACTTTAATACCCTGTGTTAAACAAGGCATAGAATAACCAAGAGCAGGTCACAAGACAGCAAAAATAATAAAAAAAATGTAAATTTTTTTTGTTTTAAAAAATCTGTGAGTTAGTTGTAGTAAGTTTTCTTTTAATAAATGTCAGTTTTGGGCTTGTAGTTATTCTGCTGTTACAAATATGATAAACTGTACCTAAAGGAAGCAGTATTCAGTACTACAAGGACCGCAGATTAAGCCATGACAAACACATAAACCACTTTAGTTGTTGTAGAAAATATGAATGTTTCTCAAGAGCAGTGCGTAACATATAATGCATGTGATATAACGCCAAGAGCATGATTCCTGATTATAGTGCTTATTCCGTGAATCTACAGTGCAGATTTTTATTCGCACTATAATAGACGGGAATAGGCGCACTAAGCACTTTTCCCCCTCTTCGTAAGCAATTGAATCAGGCCCCAAATTT
The DNA here is from genome assembly GCA_011038615.1 of Limnodynastes dumerilii. Lineage (NCBI taxonomy): Eukaryota > Metazoa > Chordata > Amphibia > Anura > Limnodynastidae > Limnodynastes > Limnodynastes dumerilii. The sequence continues at coordinate 382,819 of WWET01000426.1, forward strand.
CTGTTAGTTGAATGAGTAAAAATTTATATATGAAAAAGTACAAAAGATATAGAAAGAGCAGTAAGCCTATGAAAGCATATAGAGCAAGATGCAAAGTTGAATGTCAGAAAATCCTGTACATTCTGGCACTGAACCTCCAAGCAATTTTGGAGTTTTTTCTTTGTAGAATTCTATTCCAAAATTATCAGTGTTCAGCTTTTATACTGGTATTAATCACAAAGGAATTCTATGAATAATAAGTCTCAGCAATAGTGGTAGTCACTAAGATGCAATAAGCATAAGTGTATAGCAAATTGTACTGTCATCTTTTAAACTATGGGTACTGGGACATAAATGCCACAATTTCTTATTAAAACAACAAACAGGCTAAACCACTGCACATTTTCAGTTACAAAACTAAATGGCAGAGATATTTAGCAAATGTCATTTTAAATATTATATATTTATTTTATGAACGCTAATGAAAGAGCGCCACCTACTGGCCCAATTATGCAGCATTTTAAATTGCTTGAAAAAGAAAGAATTTAATGACATCTGAGTTAAAAATAATTGGGTAAAAAGCTACAATTGAAGTATAATGTCTACAAGTGTAGTTGCATCTCTGCTGATATTCAACATTAGCTAAATCTTGCCCAATATACAACCTTTTTCTCACTGTAAAACTGCACGTGAGAAAGATATATACATCTAATACACATAACATTATAATACAGATAGACCATTTATGAAATTTCCTGTTGTGCTTTGCAAACACATAACAAAGGCTGCCATTTTGTCCCTTTCATTTTGTTGACTTCTGTCAAATATTAATTCAATGCACTAAAATTGCTGACATACCTGAGGCTCAGGACTCTAATAGGCTTACAAAATGGCTGCCTCCTATATGTGTAGTTAATAGTTTTTTGGTTGATTTGTTTTTATAACACATTTGCAGGCCTCATTTTGAGTAAGTTCATAAATGTGCCTTTAAAAACTCTCTACTTATTAATTGAACTGGTTTGCTTGAAGGTACTCAGGACTAAGTGTATGGTCCCCTTCCAGGAACTGCAGTGCTCGGGTATTTTGCTTTAGTCATGAATCAGACAGTACTCTTTCTCAGTTGAGGCTATTTTTTTGAAGGGAAGAAACTAAATCTTTTTTTCTTTTTATCTGGCTTGCTCTCTAAGGCAGACGTGGAAGGGAGAGGCAGGCTTTGAGACTTTGCTTTTTGATTAGATGTCTCTGTGATTGATTCTCGGAGGATATCAATCCAGACTTGACGTTCACTCTGTGAAGGACAAGAAAAGTAAATTCAGAAACACGGTGACAAAGAAAAATGATATAATTATATAATTATTTCCAAACGCATAACTGTTAAAATAGTTTTGGTTTAAAATATATAAATTCTATAAACATTTTGCACACATCAATTATGTAAAGTATCTTCTAGAAACACATCTTAAATATTGGGAATCCATATAGATTAAACCTACAAAATAACAACTGTGTGCTTTCTTTTGTTGTTTTGCAAGTCTTGGTAAGATTTGTAAGGCCGGTAAAAGTACAATTACATTACAATTACATTACAATAAAGTGGTAATCAGTTGTACATTATTCATACCTCATCCTTTCCTTGGAAAAGCCATTCATTCCCATCACTCAGCCTGGAAAATAGAAAAGACGATAATGATGTCTGTGTGTAGCACGATTAATGGAAAACTGACTGGTGACCAATCAAAAAACACATTTCTTCTTTTTGATCTATTAAGTCTCTTGGTTAGAAATGTAATTATGTACCCAAATAAATTGCTTTGTGAGCCATCTTTATGCTACAGCAATCATCTTCAGAAAGTGGCCAATGAACTAATCATATGAAAATATATTCCTATATGTAGATGCCTCTGGCCATGGAGACATACAGGCACAAACTATGTCATATGTTTTTTGTAGAGCTCTTGCTAACATTAACACATGACTGGCTAATGCGTTAATGTTTAATACATATACACTGAATAATAAAAATAATGGATTACCTGCTGTGAGTCTCAAATATGACAATGTGATTTTGGTAAATTTTAGATTTTACATTTCTATACTTTCTGCACAGCGGCTTATATAATAGTAACAGGTATTCTGTAAAGATGGTGCTCATATACCCCCCCACCTCATCCCATCCCACTGCTAGAAACGCTCCCAATATGGAACACTGGACCCAGATCAGTGCTTAAAATACAGCACCATAAAATGCGGGCGTTATCAGATCCTAACGATGGTAAAACGCTTCTATTGGCAGAAGTCTGGATCTGTTCCCCGAACCTCATGTTCAATTACTTTGTGATAGGATTGTGAGTAACAGACACAGAGATTAAGATCAGGAAAACAGTAGACATGCAAATATATGTGTCTTAGTTTTATGAATGTTTAATATAGTCTACATTTAACAATCTGATATTGACATTTTCATGTATCTGATCAAGATTAAAGGGTGTATTATAATATGTTTTACAATAACCCATAATTACTCCAAAGTAATAATCTGTAAATGTCCTTATTTCGAATGACCTGATTATATAAGATATTCTTATATAAAGTGCTGGTGTATTCTAATACCAATACTCACCTAAGCCTGAAAACGTGTTTTCTCTTCTTAGAGTCTGCCACAGCTTCACACACAGCGTTCCCTAGGAAAAGCGCCTCTTCACCTTGGAAAGTCTCATTTAGAGCAAAACACTTAGCATTATCGTAGAAAGATAACTCATGGTTGACTAGCACACAGTAGACATTATTCCAGGACCTGCAAAGTAGGTAGATACAGTTACCCCTTCAGTGTTATGCTATGTCCCTAGAATAACAGTCTCAGATAATACAGCTTTGATGTTTTCCATCTATAAAATTTCTTAAATAAAAAGTGTAATAAAATATTAATGATTAAAGAGGTCGGGGAAGATAATTGATGCAGGTTTTCTCTGTCTCTGGAATATGAAATATGATTTCTACTATTTAATGTGGATATAGCCATTGACAACTTTGATTCATGTACACTGCCACAGAAAACCACCATACCGAGAAGGCATATACAGTATACACATCGAAGAAAAACAATAGGAAAGGGAAAACCACTTTAAGGGACATACTTAACACTTTTGTGGAATAATCACTTACCTGTTTTGTGCTTTTTTCGGTGATCCTTCTAGGTCATGCTTTCTCTGTAAAAATCCCTGCATTTGGACACTGTCAGGACTAGCTCCTCCTGCTGGCAGAGTTGACACATCTTCTGTCACAATCACAGTTGGCTGTAGTACACTATACTCAATCCTCTCTGTGTATTGTGGCTCAGGCTCGTCCTGCGTAGTCTTCCACTCTGTTTCCTGTGTCTCTTCTATCACTTCCTGTTGACTTGGCAATTCTGGTTCTTTTACTTCTGTTGTCTACATCAGAACAGTTGAAGAAATAAGAATTAACACTAATTACTAACAGTAAGTCAGATCCAGGACTATGATTTCCCTGTGATCATATCCCTGAGCTACAGATGTGTAGGAATCTAATAATGTGACTCCACTTGCACAGACAGACCTCCAACATAATATGGGCTTCCTTACCATTTCCAATGAGAGCGTGTGAATTATAGCGGCTGTGTTGAAGTCTGGATTGTATGTAGAGAGAGGGCACGCCTACACTGTCCCTGGTAATATGAGACTGGTTTCAGACACAGAATGCTACTGCACTCAGAGTGCAGGGGTCTGATGCCAAATCTCCACCGGATCCAACTTTATATACAGCTGAGGAGAGGCCACGCCCCACTTAAAATGGGGACAGCGCAGACGTTCTTAGCACGCCCTTGCTGTACTATCTACATACTTATCAACTCCCACATAGGAGAAGAACTACTTCCTGTCCATACCACCCGGCCGTTGGAAACGATCCCAAGATGGAAATGTGGATCCAGAGGATTCAGATTCATCCTGTGAATGCAGCATTTGTTTTGCATTGTTAACAAAAAGCAGACATTTTACAATCCTAGCAACCGGAAAGTGTCCGCCTTTTGTAAGGCTGGATCCAGTTTAAGAACACACATTTACAATTACGTCCCAGACCCACTGTTAAAAGTGTCTTTGGTTTGGCTGGGACACAATGTGTTCTGACTGAGTAGTGATAATGGGCCTGATCCAGAACTACGCCGATGCGCTGTGCTTACTAAAGCACAGCATATCGGCGTCTACTCTCCCTACTCCCCTGTGCTGCCGTATTTTCCCTTGCTTACGCCGGCTGAAGGCTACCCTAACTTCAGCCGGCGTAAGCAATGGAAAATACGCTCGCACAGGAGCATTGTAACGCTAAACCCTCTCTCCCTCATTAAACTAACTCCCCCCGCCCACCTTCACTAACCTTAATGTAGTAACGCTGGGGGACGTCCCCTCCAGTGTCACTACACTGTTCCTACGGACGCCTGATCGTTGATCGGGCGTTGCCGTAGCTACGCCGGGTAACATCTGCCCAGCGCTTGCGCAGATTGCCATTACAGACGATTTTACGCTTATGCCCGCCGTAGCTAGTACGGGCGTAAGCCCGTATGGGCCTGATCCAGACCTATGATCATGAAACGCTCGGGTGTGTAGTGTATTTACGCCAGTGTACCTCTGATGCACTCCCATAGGCACTCCCCCATGTTCGTACTTACTTTTGGCAAACCCTACCCTAAGTTTTCCATGCGTTGCCGCGGCCATCGTAAATCTCCTTGCGTAGTTACAACACTTTCCACGCCCATATTGTACAATTTAAATGGCTCACCCCACCCTTGGTGCGTATTTACGGCTTTCGTATGACAGGCACGCCCCCTTAAGCATAGTAACGAAGCTGGTACGCTCAAGGCCCATGTGCTCAGACTTTCGTAGCGTAACAAGAGCGTAACATCAGCCCCGAGCATACACAGTAAGTACAAATGTCCGTTTTTACGCCTTCGACCATCGTAAAAAACGCACCTGACCATAGGTCTTGATCAGGCCCAATGTGTGCACATATGTAGAATGGTATATCAGATGTCATCTGATCTGAATGCCTGCAATTGGGAAGAATTGGATCTCCACTGTGTGTACTTAGTCATTATTATAACTAACTTAAGGTCTGTTTCACTTGATAAAGTATACAGCATCTACAAATGGGAGGGAAATAGCAATTATTAACATAAATCAATTAGAGCTAACTGCTGAGTGTACCTCAGTAGAGATATAGGAGTGGATCCATTATGGATCTGGACCCTCTACACCTAGACTTCCATAATGGAAGGGTTTTTGATGATGGGGCAGGACGGATCGGAATGTGTACATTGTGTGTGCAAGGTGGAGTGGGGAGGAATTTATATGGCACAATAAGGGCTTCACAAATGGCCTCCCATCGCCTGCATAGAAGTAATGAAACAGAGGAACACGGTGTCAGATTTACACTGCAGCTGCGCACCGAGCTCTGAACACAGTGGCAGCAGAGGTCTGGATTGGGACCATAGTGTGCGCTAAAAAGCCTAATTATGCATGTACTAACACTTAATATTATCATATATTGTGCCAGACCTCTGTTTCTTGTTTGTTATAGTAATTATTGTCTGCAGCCTCATAAGCAGATAAAATTCTGGGTAACATTTAGCAGAAACCTGTAACCTGCACATAAGACAAAGGTGGAATATTTAAAATGATAAATGCTTGTATACCTTGCTCCAGTTATATTGTTATTATGATGCCTCTGACAAAAGACCAGCATGACTGATGAGGCGCAGCGCTGAAATGAATGAATGGCTTTTTCTACTGAATAGACTCATAGGGCCAGATTTACTAAGCTGTGGGATTGGAAAAGTGGAGATGTTGACCATAGCAACCAATCAGATTCTAGATGACATTCTCTGTTATGTAATAGGAAAGTGAGAGCTAGAATCTGATTGGTTGCTATAGGCAACATCTCCACTTTTCCAATCCCGCATGTTAGTAAATCTGGCCCATAATGGCTTCTAAATGATATGTATATGCTTTGGAGAGGAAGAAGAAAAAAATCTCCAATACTACTATACATCATCAATTAGGTTTCAGACATTTACCGGAGTTTATATTTGTACGGTATAGCAGGGCAAAATGTATAAAAACCATAAATGATGATAAAACACACGCATAAGTGCAGGGATTTAAACCTTGGAGCGCCGTATTCTTTAAAATAATATGGCTGCCATATGTGTGACAGTCAGGAGGGGGGGCCTGGCCATATACGGGTATAAAAGTACCGCGTTACGCATGGAAATCCTGGACGTAACATAGAAACATAGAAAGTGACGGCAGATAAGAGCCACATGGCCCATCTAGTCTGCCCATTTGTTTATTGAAAACTATACTGACCCTAGACCCTATTTACCCTCAATTTGGGTTACAATTTAGGATACCCTTATATTTATCCCAAGCATGTTTAAATTGCTCTACTGTATTGGCCTCAACCACCTCAGACGGGAGAATATTCCATTTATCTATCACCCTTTCAGTGAAGTAATTTTTCCGCACATTTCCTTTGAATCTACCATACCACCCTCTATATCCATGCCCTCGTGTTCTATTACACCTTTTCTTTTGAAAAATGGTACCCTCCTCTAGCTGGTCACAACCCTTGATGTATTTGAAAGCTGCTATCATGTCCCCCCTCCCCTCTAGCACAACCCTTGATGTATTTGAAAGCTGCTATCATGTCCCCCCTCTCCCTTCTCTGTTCCAAGCTATACATGTTTAGTTCCTCTAGCCTTTCTTGGTATGATTTGTTACAATACAAATGGACCATTTTAGTTGCTCTTCTTTGCACAGTCTCTAATGTATTTATGTCTTTCTGGAGATATGGCCTCCAGAACTGAACACAGTATTCTAGGTGAGGGCGTACCAATGATTTATAAAGGGGCATCTCTCTTTCTGCTACTAATTCCTCTCCCTATGCAACCAAGCATCTGACTTGCCTTTCTCATTGCTTTGTTACATTGATTGGCTACCTTCAAGTAACTGGAAATAATGACTCCTAGATCCCTTTCCTACTCGGTAGATTCTAATGTAATGCCATTAAGGAAATATTGAGCCTTTGGGTTTTTATGTCCTAAGTGCATGATT
>WWET01000426.1:390834-408594 GCA_011038615.1 Limnodynastes dumerilii
CTCGGATGTATCCCATCTGGTCCCATTGATTTGTCCACTTTCAATTTTGAAAGTTCTTTTAATACCTGCTCCTCAGTGAAAGTAGTAGTAATTGCCCCCACTGTATTAATAGTCTTCCCATTCAAAAGTGGACCCTTCCCCTCTCTTTCTTTTGTGAATATTGAACAGAAATACTTGTTAAGATGATCTGCCATAGCCCTTTCACTCTCAATAAGAATTCCACTTCCCGTTTTGAGCCTTACGATACCCTCCTTTGTTTTTCACCTTTCATTTATATACCTAAAAAAGCTTTTGTCCCCTTTTTGTACCAAGTGGGCCAGTTTTTCTTCAGTTTGTGCTGGTTTCCACGCCAGACCTCCGTATGTAGTTTATAGGCACAGTGAGCTGGACTTCATATTTAAATGGCACAGTGAGGGCGGGGTTTAGCTCGTGTGCATGTTTAGACTTGCAGGCGAACCAAATAAGGCAGAGTTCTGGACATGTTAAGTGTTCACAATTTACTACGTGCGTAGGGAGTACACTTTCCTCTCATATATAGATCTACGATCCCACTTCAGGACCCGGTCCAATGTTACTTATATCACGTACATACTGTAACTAAATACAGCAATCTTTCTGGATCCTCCACTATTTAGCTCACCGTTGGCTACAACATAGAAAAACTGTGCCCTATAAACTACTGGATACAACTGTACTCAAAAAATTTTTTCCAAATGTTAAATGTAAGCAATATGAACTATAAGAGAATAATATAAAGGGCCTGTTATAAAGACAAAATGAAAGCCATATATTTAGTATCAGATGAGGAAAGAAATAGATGAAGCGACACATTAAAATAATGGAAGAAAACCCTTTTATCGTGCATCATCTCACCTCTATAAGCTGTTCAAACGTCTGGCTGTCTGGAACTAAATCCTCTATGTCCTCTTTTGGTTGAACACTAGGAAGAAAAGTATATAAAATTTATGTATTTATGCTAGTCTGACTTTATTGATATATTTTTTTTTTTATAAATAGTTTTTATTGAAAACATATGGTACACATGTAGGACATACATTCCTCGCATAGTAATACAGGGTTATCTAATAAGCAATTACATATCAGTCTAACAAATCCGCCTCCATGCATCTATCTAGAGTCAAACAAAGTTATTCAATGGTATAGTTAAAGAAACCTCCATGCAACATTTTTGCACCGGACACAAATTGGTTACAGTTGAGCAAGAACAGAATGACAAGTACGAGGAGAATCCAATTTGTTTCTCTCGAACACTATAAAAGTCCGCCGAGAGTGCTCCCTATATCTTTTCCAACGCAACCCCAGCACCGGTCAAGGCCTCCCCAGTCAGATCCCCATTATGGGAGGATCCTCCGCTACCATTCGAAGGCAGTACCAAGATGTGTACTGGAAGCAGTGGACCGGTTTTAGTATGTGGCTATGTTGATATATTTTTCCCAGGTTTAAAAAAAGTGCTCCACCTTGTCTTCCCTATCTAGCCTCCAACCAGTCCATTTGGAAAACAAAAAAGAGCTTTTCCCTGAAGAGACCAAAAGGGGGGGCACCGGAGTGGTTCCACACTTGAAGGATCGCTTTTTTGGCGGCAATTCCTATCGCAAGCCACATCACATTTATTCCCTGACTAACCCTCTGATTCCCTGACAGTTTTCCCAAGATTCCCCATTCTGGGTTAAATGGGAGGGAAGGAACCAAAAATTCTAGCGCAAATTTGTGCACTTGCACCCAAAAATATTTTATAAAGGGACAATCCCAGAGGCAGTGAAGCAGGTTAGCGTCAGGGCTACGGCACTTGTAGCAGCAATTGGAGTCAGTTAGGCTCATAGCACAAGATTTTTGAGGAGTCAAGTATGTTCTATGGTATATGTTTAAGAACATCTCTACGTACCGACTTGCAGGGAACATGCGTCTAGAGGTGTTAAGGGACCTGAGGAGCGTATTGATATATTTTTTAATGCAGTAATATAAAACTAGTTGTTTTTATTTGCATGCAATTATAGTTCCAACATCATTGTAACTGGTACTTGCCATTACTCTGACTGATTGTTTACTTTGTTTCATGTTTCTCTGGCGTTCTCAGCTATTTCCTAATGGTCTCCTGTCCTTACTATACATTTGCCTTGTGTATTTTCATACACTTGTCAGATCCTGTTTGTTCCTTGGATCTTCAACCATTCTCCTACACTTACCTTCCCTCCCCTCCTGCTGTACTGTCCTCCTGCTTCTTTCCTGACATTTTATATTTAGATTGTTGTTTATTATGTAATATGCTGTCCATCCCTGCCGTGTATGTCTGTACTGTATTTTGACTTATTTTGTGCGGCGCTGTGGACACCTTGTGGCGCCTTATAAAAAAAACAATAATGATAATAATAATGATGACCTCCTAGACCTGTGGTCTGAGTCTCTTTACCTTTCTCTACTCTGTGCAAGTGTTCAAGTGTGTATATCTAGGAGTCACTGTGTGGTGAGGGTCTGCTTGATCGGGTTACCGCTGGGGTTTATCATTGGGGGTCACGACCTGCTAGTTGCCTACAACCCAGTCTGCTCCCACAATCAGGAGCTTCATTAAAAACCAGACTCCTAATTAGACTCTGGACCCTGATGTGCCTCCACAATAACATACCACTTTATCTGAAATTGACATGATCTCCAAACCACATGAATGACAAAAATATAGTTTTTAACTCAAACATTTTAAAATTACTTCTGAAATTGGTAGATTTTGTCTGTAGTTTCTGTATTGCTGAATCTAAGACTAACCCCAAGGGCTAGATTTACTTAACTGAGGAAAAGGAAGAGTGGCAATGTTGCCAATAACAACCAATCAGCTCTCACTTTCCCATTACATACTAGGGAATGTCAGGTAAAATCTGATTGATTGCTAAGGGCAACATATCTACTTTTCCTTTTCCACAGTTTAACTCCCTATGGAGGCTGCTCTGGCATGCCTCCTCTTAGTGAAAAAACTATGTGCGGTCTTTAAAGGCTACGTAGATTGCGAAGTCCATAATTACAGACAAATATGCACCTAAGAACCTCAGCTTCTTATGTGTAAATTAGGCCCATGAAGAGGGGACGTCGTCTGGTGCACTGGTGACTGCTTCTTGTTATATGTGCACCAGAGTTTGACACCTTTCTTGAGTGTTAAAGTTACAACTGCCAGAGCCATCGCAGCTGTCATTTTTCTCACAGATGAGAAGAGGGGCAGCCCTCAATGCACGGATCACAGAAAACCAGCAGGGTGAGCCCCCCCATGAATCTTTGTAGGGTAACAGGAAAGTGTGTGTGCCACTGCAGTCAATAGTAATACCTTTTCATATTTGGTTACTTTGTAATTTTATGGTAATACAGACGGTATTGGAATATATTCATTTTGAACGCTTCCTTGCTTCTAAATATACTCCCTGATTTCAGTAAGCCAGCTGACTTCTCACTTATCCTTCCCCAAAGCAACACTAGATCCACTTCTTTCTAAGTAGGTCTCATGTTTAATCTTACTGAATTTCTGCCTGGACCTCTCTTGTTTCAGCATCTGCTGACAGGGCCATTTGTAGACTCCTGGCTTCTTGATATTTCCGTAATTCCAATAATTCCAACTGAAAAAGGAAAAACAGCAGGATGAACAATCACTGGTACCTGTCCCGTTTCCTGTCTCCAAATCATTGGCTAATGCTACAATTTTTCATTTAATGTGTCACGAAGCTCTATCATAACTAATGAGTATACAGGCAGATAATAAACTGAGGTGATCTCAGCTATCTGTAAATTGTATAACTTTGATCTATTTTTTACAGGTGTGTTGATCTTAAAAAAGTCAGGGACCTACACAGGGACAGGTTCACACTTGGCCGCCCCAAAAACACGTGTCCAGAACACAAGTGTTCCCCTTCCTTCATTAATTTATTTATGAATGAAGGAAGGGGGGGGGATGTTTGGCCACAGGGAATTTTAATGACAGCATATATCACCTTTTGGGAACACACATCAGTCTATCTTCTGTTTAAAGCACCCATATTGGGTGCTTACAAGGAAGCTTTCTGTATTGGTTACTAGTCCCTAGCAGTTTACAGCAACAGAGGGCAGTATATCCTCATAAACACAACACAGACTTGTACATTACCGAGTGTCTCCTATCAGCTAATAACTAGTGATTTGTTTACTGTTTGAAGAAGCAGGTTAGAAAGTGGCCTTTCAAACAGCAAATAATACATTGCCTTGAAAATTTTCATTAAAAATCAGTTAATTAAACGTTAAACATGACCCACATCCATGCACAAAATCAAATTAACTGGAAAAAATTCATTTCTGTGAACAGGAAATTCCCAGAATGGGTCATCTGATGTCTACATTGACGTATAACAGAAGTAAAGTGAAAACGGCAAGACCCATTGAATACTACAGTAGATACAACAAATGAAACGCTCATATTGCTATCCTCCATCTAAGGTCACATTTGTATATTGGGTGGAGTTGGCTGTAAAGTTTTACCAGTGTTTCTTCACTTGTTAGCATTGGAAGTGAAGCACACTGCATTCTGTGCCCCCAATGTGCCTGAAGCAGAGGATCTTCTTACATCTAAATCTTTTACAATCCCAGCTTAGATAACGTAACTGTAGATGAATGAAAGAGTATCCATTACTCTATCCTGAAATAGCACTGAGGTCTCAGATCTATATTTACTTATATGTCTTGATATATTGGGGCACTTTGCTATAAGTTGAACAGCTGGAGGCTCAAACTATTAGCCATTAGTGTTGATCTTCTGATCAGACACCTTCAGTTACTACTTTCACTCCTGTAAGTCACTGCCAGAAATTGCACTATAAACAGCTGGTGCTGGGTATACTCTATCATGTTACATACATACCGTAGTCAGCCTTTCGAGTGCTGCAAATCTCTCTTCCCATGTTGCTGTGGACTTCTCAAAGGCTTCATGCTTTTTTAATAACTTTTCCACATCATCTACACTATTCCCTACATGTTTTGTTAACAAATAAGGTTCCTTTGCTATTAGCCAGGCTTCTGCCATGGAGGCATCTCGAGCAAACTGACAGACCTCCAACACTGAAAGAAACAACACACATCATTCAGCAGCAGGACTCCAGCAATGGCACCAACAGCTATGCACAGGGAAAAGGGTTTCTAGTTAGTGTGCACATTCTCTCAATAGCGACCCAACATATTATTTATTTATCAGAGGCATATTTTACACTTTGGTTAATTCATCATGTGATTCAAATACATTTCTATTGTACCCCAATACTCCAATTGTACCAGTACCAGTTACCCACTATGGAAAGTACCACTTTGCAGATCATGTAGACATATATGTCATATGAGCAGATATATATATATATATATATATCACTACCAAAACCCAGGTTATTGCTGGAACAAGGTCCAACAACTTAGATTGAGGTGTAGTGTAGAAGGTTCCGGGGTCCTTTTCCTGGGTAGCACACAAGAAAACCCAAACTGATTGGAGGGATTTGTTTACTATTGCTATGGCACGCACCACCCATCACGCTGTCAGGACAGACCCAGGTCAGTGCAGTGTCAAAGGGATTATTCCAGGGTCTGTGACTCTGTGAATCTGTATGACATGGCAATATCCAGGGTTGTAGGACCTGGGATATTGCCGGGGCAGAGATGTGAAAGTGGTATTAATTATGCTAATGTCTTATCTCACCACTAGATGGCACTACCATTAGCTTTTACTCACAGACTGAAAGCCAATCCCAACGCTTGTCCCATTTATCCATCATCTCCATCCTTCTTTCTGAGAGTTGCTCAAGTTTTTCTGTTATCTGTGTAAATAATTATTTGAAATATATGTATTTAATTTAATTATATAATTGTGAGTTTAACAAACATAATTTTTAACATAACACAACAATAAGGTCAAAAAGATAATTCAATATATTTAATGTTATATTCCACGGAATTAAATGTAATATATTAAACAGTAAATCAAAAGCTTGATAAGTGGATGATCTTATGTTTCAATACTGATAGCAAATATTGGATAAATTAAAAAATAACATTATTTGAAGCATATCAGACAAAGTTAATTATGAAGCCTGAGCAATCCCATTTATAAAGAGTTAGATTTTCTCTTTAATAGAAAGTTGCCTAATTCTGACTGTTCTAGATCGCACTTGCCTTTTACATATTATAGAATGTCAGCTAGAATCTGACTGGTTTTTTTCCCTTTTCCCTTTCTACATTTTAGTAAAATTAGCCCTTAAGGCCAGATTTACTAAGCTGTGGGTTTGGAAAAGTGGAGATGTTGCCCATAGCAACCAATCAGATTCTAGCTCTCACCATCCTTTTACATACTAGAGAGTGTCAGCTAGAATCTGATTGGTTGCTATTGGTAACATCTCCACTTTTCCAAACCCGCAGCTTAGTAAATCTGGCCCTTAGACTCTCATCATTTCATGTGATGGGAAATGGAGAAAAAGGGGTGAGAAAGATGTTGACACAGTAAATAAAGTGCAGTAGCTGCTCTGAGGGTCATTCCAAAACCTCTCTGACCACTACATTGTGTGCCATATTACATTAGTGTCTACAGTAGTAGTTGAGCTATTAATAGGCAATAAGCAAAATGACTTAGGGTTAGGCTGCGGGGAAGGGAAGGTTAGGGTTAGGTTAATGGAAGGGGAGGGTTAGGGTAAGAATTAAACTAAAATATTATTTGTTGGCAATGCTGTATTGGGACAATGAGCAGACTGAAATATTTTTAAAAGGTCAAAAGTAACTGAATCCAATTTTATTTCGATTTACTATTAAATTATGACAGACATATTACCTCTTCTGATGCAGGGTGCTTTTGATCCAGTAGAGTTAAACCTAAATCAACACATTTGGCATAATTTGGGTTTCTAGCTTCAATTTCAGCTCTTAGCTCCTGGTGGTGTTTTATGAGGAACTCAACAGATGACACATCCCTGAAAAGGAGAAATAGCATATACATAAATTATAATAACTTACAGGAAGCTTGACAACGCTGGGCCCCATTAGCTTAGTAATGCTTCTCTGGCCTCCTGGTTGCCTCTGCTCTGCTAGTCGGCTTGCAAAATAATGGAGTGATTGGCCTCATATGTGCTAAACATCTCCGGGTCCTGTAACAGCCACACCCTCTGTACGGGTGCGGTAGGAAATCCTGGCGCAAATAATCCCACCGAAAGAAATACCTACATGAGTTTCCCTACTGACATGGAAAAAATCCTGCCAACAAAAATTACAGACAATTTGAATCCTTTCACATAAATTAGCGACAGCTAAAATACCCGACAATTAACAAATCCTAACAAATATAATCCCAACTTGACATAACAACAATTTTTATTGTCATTTATTTTGCAACACTTACCGATGACCGGTAAATAGTTATACGGTAACTTGAAATACGACAATTGTTTCCCCTACCCCAACCCTTAGAATTATTCTTACCCTAACCCTCCCCTTCCATTAACCTAACCCTAACCTTCCCTTCCCCGCAGCCTAACCCTAAGTCTCCCCTTCTAAGCTCCATCCCCTCCCAGCAGCCTAACCCTAATACTCTCCTTCTTCTATCCATCCCATCCCCGCAGCCTAACCCTAAGTCTCCCCTTCTTCTATCCATCCCCTCCCCGCAGCCTAACCCTAAATCTCCCCTACTAGGCACCATCCCCTCCCCACAGCCTAACCCTGAGACTACCCAACTTACCTGTCCGGTCATCGATAGGTGTTGCAAAAAAAGATGAAAAATTTAATTTGTTGTTATGTCAAGATTATATTTGTTAGGATTTGTTAATTGTCGGGTATTTAGCTGTCGCTAATTTATGTGTCGTCATTTTTGTTGGCGGGATTTTTTCAATGTCGGGATTTCGTCAGTAGGGAAACATGTGTAGGTATTTATTCCGGCGGGATTATTTGTGTCGGGAAAATGACTACCAACGCTCTGTACAAGTAGTGTATCTACTGTTGGAGCAGGGGGTGTGGCTTCTAAAGACTTGTGCCCGGCCCCCTTGCAAAGGGGCCTGAATCAGTCTACTTTTGCCCCTGCTTTTATGATCACAGGGGTATCCATTATATGAACTGAACCTGTAATAAGAATGAAATCTTTCCATTCTGTAGGATACATCAGAGAGATGTGAGCTATGTGGTCCCACACCATGTTATATTTCTATTCATTGCTGTTTTATACTTTACCTTGGTCTCTCCTGGCTTTCAATTTGTCTGATAACATTTTCCATCCAAAGCATTAGATCTCGGACCATGCTGAAGAAACTGAATTTCTCTGCTGCACTAATCAGCTCGGTACGGCGCCCATTACAGGCATCCAGAAGTGCTTTCCAGGCTTCTGTCACCTCCGTCTCCTTCTGCTGTATATCCAGTGCTTGGTCTCCTGCGTAGGCATTATAAAGCCGGGTTGCTATGTCTTGGAAAGTCTGGACCTGTAATGAGATAAAAGTGCTATTTTTATAACAATATGAACTGAATACATTTATTTGACCAGAAACATAGAAAGTGATGGCAGATAAGAGCCACATCCAGTCTGCTCAGTTGTTTATTTAAAACTATACTGACCCTAGACCCTATTTACCCTCAATTTAGTTTGAGATTTAGATTATCCTTATATTTATCCCAAGTGTGTTTAAACTGTTCTACGGTGTTACCTCTACCACCTCAGATGGGAGACTATCCTGCTAATCTATCATCCTTTCAGTGAAGTAATTTTTCCACACATTTCCCCTGAATCTACCACCCTCCAGTTTATATTCATGCCCTTGTGTTCTGTTACACCTCTTCCTCTGAAAAATGCCACCCTCCTCTAGCCGGTCACAACCCTTGATGTATTTGAAAGCTGCTATCATGTCTCCCTTCTCTGCTCCAAGCTATACATGTTTAGTTCCTCTAGCCTTTCTTGGTATGTGTTAATGTCTTTCTGAAGATATGGCCTCCAGATCTAAACATAGTATTCTAGGTGAGGTCGTACCAACGATCTATAAAGAGGCATCACTACTTCTCTCTTTCTGCTACTAATTCCTCTCCCTATGCAACCAAGCATCTGACTTGCCTCTTATTGCTTTGTTACATTGCTTGGCTACCTTTTAGTCACTGGCAAATAATGACTCCTCCTAGATCCCTTTCCTCCTCAGTAGTTTCTAATGTAGTGCCATTAATGATATATTGAGCTTTTGTTTTTTTTTGTAACAATGTAACATTTTTTGGCATTAAGCTGCAGTTGCCACACTCTTGACCATTCCTCCAGTCTACCTAGATCATCCCTCATTTTGTGTACCCCTTCTGGCGTGTCTACCCTATTACATAACTTTGTGTCATCTGCAAAAAGGCATAAATCAATAGATATTCTTGATTGTTAGTTATATGTTTGTTTTTTACTTTGCAGTGAGGTAAAAATGTTGGTTGTGGATATTTTGGTCTATTTTTTAAATTCTCTATTGTATAAACCCCAAGATTTCCTTTAAAAGTTTTAATCAATTTTACACATTAGGCGGTAACATTTCTGTATTTTTCCTATATATTGATATATTTTATATTTCTCTTTATAGAAATGAGCAAAGTACAGGGTAAATTGATGATGCACAAATTCTGCTGCATGTACCTGTGACCCAATAAAATGAATATCCCTTTCGAATGCTGTGTGTACTCTGTGCAGTGACTCCGCAGTGTGCACATCCTTGCCAAGTTCCTCTGGTAAGTCCTTGCGCTTCTCCTCGATCATGCTCAGAATCTCTGTGCCATCATAAAAGAACTTATGAAGATCATAAGATGCTGACAAGAGTTGTATGCGGGTATCAATCAGCTCCAACAGATCTGCCCAGCTCTCGTTCAGATTGTCTTTCCATTCTGCAATGGCCGCAGCCTCAGAATGACCAGCGTCAATTAGTTCTTCAATTAAGATGTTCACATTGTCAATGCGTTCCTGTCCGATAGCTCCTGTCTCTTTGGCAAAGTCACGGAATTTGTCTCGAAGCACCTAGGAGAAATGATATCATTAAGATAACCAAATCGCTTAACCGTGTATATTTTGGATCCAGGCTAACAATCTGGATATCGTATCCCCACTGTATCCAGCTCTATGCGTAAGCGCTGGAGAGAACACTCCTCACACTCGCACTCGAGTTCTATTTTCAATCTGTCCTCACTTGTAACTGGAACGAATCAGAAGACTGGATAGGGCGGCAGACATCGGACCTCTACTGTACGCTTTGCATGACTTCCCCTCCCACTAGTGCTCGCACCTGTCCCACCATCAGAAACCCGACAGAACTAGAAAAAGGACTAATGTCTGGCCCTTGCAGATCAAGATACAGATATCACATGTGCAATTGCTAAATGTTCCATTTTATTTTCCAGTTTCCATTCCTAGCAATTGGAAAACCCCATTTTTTGAAGTCTGGATCCAATCCATTGTTACTAGTATATAATATCATGAAAAGTTCTGGAGTGTCTACTAAATATGTGAAGCACTTGCAGCTTACTAGATCCAGAGGCTTAACTAGAGATTGATGGGTAATGTGCTTAGTTGCCAATGGTCACTGAGCTCCAAAGGGATACCATTAGTACACACCTATTCTGCACACACACTTTGTATGGCTGTCGTCATTTCTGGTGAAGACCAGGCAAAGGTGTCTACAGGGACCTCCCATCAAATAATCAACTACTTAGTAACTCTGGCGAACTAAATAGAAAGGTTCTCCCATCCCCTCTCTTTCCTCACTTAACTTTGAGTTGGTGAAATCAGGTGCAGGTGAGATAAATATACGACATATCAAAAATGTAAAATCTGGAGGGATGTTATTAGCATTAATGGAAATTGCACAATATTGTGGATTAGACTTTGGAAGACAATGGGCTGGATCCAGACCTTGTTAAGTGCATGAACTTAGTTACTCCTGGGCTAAACCATGTTGATTCAATAACCCTGCCAATGGGATCTACACACTAAGTACTGCATGTACCTGGATATATTTGTTTTGTATGTGCCTCTAACAATATAGACTATTATTAAGTAGGTGGAGCAGAAATATTCAGGTAAGCAAGAATCCCTGATTAGGATGCTAATATACATTCAATTGTAGCCTTTTTGTCTCAATGGACCTGATTCAGACTTAAGAAGATTCTTAAAATAAGAGAGGAAAGTTGCTCCTGGGCTAAACCATGCAGATTTCAGGTCATGTAAATTGTACACTTTGCATGCAGGGATATATCTGTGAATTTCTTACTGCACACAGATACTGACCAGCTTTACTATCACACTGTTATTTAGACTTGGGATAGGAAACATCACCTCTCAACTCTAATACTGTTTGCAACAGATGAAATATGACTCCCCTGCAATCACCATGGTTTAGCCCAGGAGTAACTAAGTTCATGCACTTAACAAGGTCTGGATCCAGCCCAATGTGAGGAAAGCTTAATTAGCAAGGAGGATTCATAATATTATAGTGTCTGTGGTGAAATGAATGTGTAATGTGTTAATGAAGCAAGTGATTGGCTATATGATTTCATGATTACCACTTTGGGCCTGATCCAGACCTACGTGAAACACTCATGTGCGTAGTGTATTTACACCAGCGTACCTACGATGCACTCCCCTAGGCACTCCCCTTTTTCGTACTTAGTTTTGCCGTCCAGCAAACCCTACCCTTTTCTGAGCGTAACCGCGGGCGACCATAAACTCCTTGCGTAGTTACGACGATTAGCACGACGCCCATACTGTACAATTTAAATGCCGCACCCTGCCCTCGGTGCGTACTTACAGATTTCGTGTGGCAGGTACGCCTCCTCGATCGTTGTTACGAAGGTGGTACGCTCAAGGCCCATACACTCAGAGTTTCATTGCGTAACATCTGCCCCGCGCATGTGTAGTACATGGCCATTTTTACGCTTACGAACAATGTAAAAACGCATACGAGCGTAGGTCTGGATCAGACCTATAAGTGATATATGGATCACTTTAAAGTTTATGAGGCTCTAAGTGCATATAAGCCTCTGTATGATGCAAACTTGTACTTACAGTAACATGATCTAAATCCTGACCCATCTCCTGGGAAGAGGCTTTGATGTCTCTCTCCGCAATCCACTGCTCCAGATCTTCCACTTCACGCTTCAGTTGAAACATGTGATAGATATTGTCCAGATTCTGCCTGCGCTGATCCGCCGTTTCTCTCAGAGCTGCATACTGTCTTTCCAGATTACCCTGGTGTCGGATTATCTGTTCACTACAAGCACAAGTCATGGCAAGTAAGTTATTATGGGTTGTCTGATGAGGTTTCCTGCATCATTATCTAACATACAAGAAAAGTCAGATTATATTCATATAATGGATTTGTCAAAAATGCTGTGAAACTGTTGTCCCAATTTCTTAAATTAAAAGTTTACTCTCCATTTGAAAATGCCATATTTAATGGTGAACCTACCAATAAAAGTCCATGCAAATTTGCCTGTGTAAAAAGACTGATGACATTAAATCCAGTGATTTAACTAGTTTGCATAGCCCCAACTCTTGGATTTTTACATGATCTATATTGCACACAACCTTAGTTGGTAGTATATAATCAGGTAGTCAGAATGAGTCTGGTATGAAATGTCGACAGTCCAAATGTCGACTGGTCAGAATGTAAACAGGTCAAAATATCGACAGTTGACTATGGACCTAATTCACATTTAAGAAGGCTTTAGGTTCTTAATTATACGCAACTAGTAGCAAGGAGATTCCCCTGACACGCCCAGGGTTTTCAGCCTCTTAACCGACTGACGAATGCTATAGGGCTACCTTATCTTTAGGTTCTTAGTTGTGTAAGTAAGGTGGCTAATTAAGAACATATCTGCCTAACTGCGCCCAGATTTCCTCATGTAAATGCCTCCCTCCACCCAATCTTCTTATCTTCATTCTTAAGCTTTCCCAACATGCCCCTTCCTTCTTAAGCCACTATGAACCTAGAAGAAATAGGTTCATAATGGTTATTCAGTGCTGTCCTGTACTTAAGTCCTATGTAAATTGCGTATATTAGGTTACTACGCATGCACAGTATATCCCTTCTTAAATATACACACCAAAAAATATGCAGATTATTAACCGTGAATCAGGTCCTATGTTAGTATTTGTTTGTAACATCTGTAAGCTTAATGTACTGCAGGCGGCTTGTAAAATCTGACCTGTCTACAGTTTTTTGATTGTCAGTGTAACAACCGGCAAGGTTCAGAATAGTCTTCTCCTTCTATACTAACATGTCTGTTTACACCAGTGACAGGTATATGCAGAGGGAACATGCACTGGCAAATAGTACACAAGAATTACTTAAAGCCGGGTTGTCATATTATTATGAATCTATATACTATATATGACTTGTGTCTCTTATTTTTTATTTAAAAAATAGAATGAGAATTGTTTATATCTTGTACTGAATATGGGATATTAAATTGATAGTACAGAAATTTAATACAGTATAATAACACTACAGAATAGCATTTAAGGGTTAGTTATTTCAATATACATACCCATCAGGATGTTCTAAAGCCAAGAGTTTCTGAGACTGATCTGCCAAATCTTTAATGTTTCTTCCATACTGTTCCACTCCATGTTGTAAAGTCAGATGCTTCTTCAGCATTAGAACCACACTTTCCTCATCCTGCTCACCCCAAAGATGAAAAAGAGAAAGTGAGGAATGCACTTTAAGTGGCCCACAAAGGACATTTTATACCCTCAGATGTACGACCTATGTTAATCACTGAGAGAAGTGTATTTTGTTTTTCTGCATATTATTACAGCTGTTTACTATTATATGGTAAAGTGCAATCATCACCTACCAACAGTAAACTATGGCATTTTATGATTTGAACTAATGAGAATGTAGTCTATCAATACACTAGCAATCTAAGTACACTATTTACTATTGAGACTAATAATTTTCACAATCCTGTGGGATATGAGAAATTCCTTGTAAAGTGTATATTATATTATAATCTACTAATGATTTATTTGGCTGATGAGATGGATGTCTACAAGATCGGAGATGGGAACATTTTAAATACTTGTTTTATAAAGGACCTATGATTTATATTATTTGTATACAGATATGGAAATTTACTATAACAATGTACTGAGAACTGACAAATATTCTTAGTCATCACAGTGGATTTAGTGTAGGACATCCGGACCATAGCTTAAAGTGGAGCAGTATATGGTGGTTTGCTGTACTGTCACTTCTTCTACTGATTTCATGGAAAAGCTATAATCTCATTCACTTCTATTACTTTCTGTTTCCATACCGCTACTTCTAAATGTCAGTGGACCAGATCCAGACCCCCACACACTTTCCATACGTGCGGGGGTCTCTCCGTCCGACAGAGATAACGGGAGTGTACGCCCCCTGTCACTCCCCTCTCTTCTGCCATAAGCCTGGTTTAAGTCCATCGTGCAGATTAGCGGTCGCACAGACCCCTCCCACACTGTACAATTACTACTCACTTTAGCAGGAGGAGGGGAAGCACAGCCCATGTGCTCGCAAATGGGCTCGTACGGAACTTGCTACGCTAGTGTTACTATCATAACCCTAGTGTAACATCTGGAGGGCGCATGTGCCTTCCAGTCAAGTCAGGCCACTTACGCATCTTGTGTAAGTCACCTGACGTCACCTGCATCTGCCCCCTATCATCACTTCTACATTAACCTTTCGACCACTGATCCTGACCATACAATTGTTGTGTATACACTATTGGTTGAGTAAGCATCATACAGTCAAATTCTGCAGAACATTAGTGTGAAGACCAATGCACCCATATTATTATAAAAGTCTAAGCATAAATCTGCTTTACAATAATACCAGCCAACATAAAATTTTTCATTTACACACATGGACATACTGACGTACCTTTGGGGTTTCATCACCAATCATATAAAGCTGCTGTTCATCTATCCAAGCCTCCGCTTCACTGGCATCCATATAATACTGCTGAGCCTCATTTTCCTGGTTGAGAGCTTTCTGTCTATTTATTGTTGCTGTCTTTAACTTATCCCACAGCTGTTCCAGTGACTGTCGCTGTGATCTGATTGGTTGGGAGTCAATAGCCGGCTCACTTTCTACAGTCTCTGCTTTACTAATGACATCATCTACTCTCGGGCCATGACCTGCAATCTCCTTCTGCAATGTCTAATGTAGAAAACAGTTAGATCAGTAACATTTAAACCATAGTGACATAGGGCCTGATCCAGGCCTATGCTGCCCAGCGTTACTACGCCGGCCAGCAGCGTAAGATCAGCTTAAAAGCTGATCTGCGCATGCGCCGGGCAGATGTTGCCCGGCATAGCTACGGCAACACCCGATCATGGATCGGGCGTCCGTTCTGGTTTTATTCTGTTTGTGGGCATGTCTGGGATCAGTTGCTGACAGGGAGAGCTGATCCACAGCAGCCATTTTGGAGACCTTAAGGGGTGTCTCCTAGGTAAGTTGGCTCTCAATTTATAATCATATATATGGGACCCAATACTGGGACTCTCATTGTTAGAGTTAGGACCACCATATACAGAAAGGCCTTGATGGTGGCTGGTGGCTTATCTCATATTTGTACAAATATGCGTAACGAACATTTCTGTGTTTTATTTTACAGATAGAACAGTATAGTTTGTTACTGGTTTATGGCAGTGTGCTGAGGTAATTTTTCCCTTTGTTTCTGTGGCTAGCAGGTTAACCCCCTGCCTTTCATGCACCTGTTTAACATTTACTTAATAAATTGATTGAGCAGCTTCCATTCTGGTTTTATTCAGCGCCGTAGTAACGCTGGAGGGGGCGTCCCCCTACGTTACTACGTTCAGGTTAGTGTAGGAAGGCAGGGGGGAGGGTAATGAGGCTGGGAGGGCGGCGTTATCGTAGTAACGTTGCAAACCCAGCATAGTTACACTCCCTTACGCTGGCTGAAGTTAGGTTAGCTTTCAGCCGGCGTAAGGGAGTGTAAATACGCTCTAAGCAGGGGGAGTGAGCTGCTGTTACGCTAAGCGTTAGAATGCTCAGTGTAACAGCGTAGGTCTGGATCAGGCTCATATACAGTAAAGTCAGCGCAGAACAGCCAAGACGACAGAGAACATTTCCAATGATATATTGCTCCCCCAAGCTAAAATGTACTGATTTTCATAGGTACAAGTTAATATAACTTTGAATATGAAGGTCATATTAACTTAAAATATTTAGAAACACACATGGCATAAACAGCACTGTGTAATAAAATGCAATTCTTTATAACTGTAACAATTTACATGAGATGGAATGCACAATAATTAATATCCTTCATAGATCCCCAATTATGTGGCTAAATTGCCATATTATGTGCAGTACCATGTTTGAGTGAAGAGGGTAATCAGCTGAGATGCCAAGTGCACATTTCCTCATATTACATTGAAAGGTCCCTTGTGTAACTGCCTTATATGATAAAATCTGAAGCATGCCTATCTGTGAGATTACAGACATACCTGGTTCTTTTTCAGAAGCATTTGCACCATTTGAAGATTATTTCCATAATCCTTGGAATCCGCTAGTGGCATTCTTTCCTGAACCCAGAGCTGGAAGCACAGAAGTACTTTATAACAATCGTTTTCATTGGTTTGGCCCTAATACATGCAACCAGTTATACAGAGTGCTGATTTGTATCCATCAGTATTTAAAAACTGAAACTTGAATTCACAGTCACAGGGTTAGTACATTATTTGTATAACATTTTACCTGTTATTTCACATCACTTATGTGATTTTATGTGTCATGATGCCTCAATAAACAGCGCTACACAATATGTTAGGGCCTGATCCTCAACTCCAGCCGACGGGACTAACACAAGTAATTTGCGTAAGTCTGCGCATGCGCGTGCCAGATGTTCTCTGTGCAAAAGTAATAACATACACCATATATGTGGGGATAGCCATTTAAATGAGGGGTCAAGGCGGGGAAGCCCATATGGCCGCAGACCTAGTCGTTAAAGTTAAGGTAGGAGTTTGGACACGTAAGCGCAGGGGGCGTGAACTCCCCGCTACATGTGCGTAACTACGGACCCCTGCATGCACATAAAGCATGCAGGGGTCTTAATCTACCCCTTAGTGTTAAACAATAATCAATATACTGCCCTTCCCCCTGTAAAAAAAGTGACCAATGAGATTATTATACCAATGGATCACTATTATTTTTTGGTTATAAATTTCAATTTATTTATCTATTAGCAGGTTTTTATATAGCGCTATCTGATTACATAGCGCTTTACAGAAAATATTTAACATTCTCATCAGTCCCTGCATTCTAAGGTCACTAACACACACACATACACACACACACACACACACTAGGGCTAATTTATTCAGCAGCCAAATAATTCACCAGTATGTTTTTTTGGAGTGTGGGAGAAAACTGGAGCACCCGGAGGAAACCCACACAGACACAGGGAGAACATACAAACTCCACACAGATAAGGCCTAGTCCAGGAATTTAACTCATGACCTCAGTGCTGTGAGGCTAATCACTGAGCCAACGTGCTGGCTCTTAGATATGGACTGTGCTCTTAGACATGGACAGTTGTCACTTGTGAGAATTTATCAGGTTGTATTTCTATAGTCCGTGTTCTATTTTCTGTCTTCCTTGAGCCACTGAGCGATATAGTCCTATAATAAATGTCTCTGCAATATTAAATGTAAACCTTATATATATATATATATATATATATATATATATATAAACTCACTGTTGTCTT
>WWET01000426.1:418987-429770 GCA_011038615.1 Limnodynastes dumerilii
CTGCTGAACATTTCTCTGTACTTGTGAGTGACCGCAATCAACGAATGAAAATTTGAATGTAAAACTTTATGTAACCCCTTATTGTCAGTGGGTCTACACATGGGCATATTCACTCTAATTTAGTCTATAACGGCCATATGAGTGAATTAGCAGTTTGCATAAAGTATACATTGGAAAAGAGGCCTAGTGTTTGCAATCATTTCATGACGGTGGATTTTATTTTCTAGCTATTATTATAAATAAGCCTGCTCACAAAATGACAGCTTTCACTTTGTGTAGGTGAAAAGTACATAAATACCTATTATGTACTGAGGTAGCTTTCTCCAAAGCCCGGTCAGCAAAAATGTTTCTCTCTTCACCCAGCATATTAGCATTTTCTATAGTCCCAATAATTTTTTCTTCATTCATTTTCATGGTATCCAAAAAGTCTTCATGTTTCTTCAGTCTGTTTTGTGATGCTTGTAGCGTGCTGGGCAATTCTGTTTGAGCAAGAATATATTCCTAAGAAAGGAGAACACGTTACAATTACTTTACTTTACTTTAAACATAGAAACATTTTATCTAGTACACGTTAATAAAGGCAAGTAGCCATATGTATGTGATGCACCTCATAGGATCATATCCACCTTTACATTAGGTCTATAATTTTAGTTATCAGCAGCATAATGTAAGCCGATTTTAATAAATTACCTGATTGTTCAGAATGGCATCAGACTGCTTTGCATTATTCAAAAACCTCTGGTATTCAAGACATTGCTTTAGAAAAACTGCTCTGTTGTCCCACATCTTATGCAGGTCACCCCAACCAACTTCTAAATCTTTAACTCTTTGGCCAAGCTCCTGGTATTGAGGGTCACTTTGACCAGCAGTTGCATTGTTGCCTGCATCAACCACATCGTAGAAATCAGATTCATGGTTCTCCATGTCCTTTTTTAGTGTTAGGTGGTTATTGTATAGCTGTTCTGCCTCTTTCAAGGTTGTAGGTGTATCTTCTGAAGCGGTGGCCTGCTGTGCTCTATAGAGCCAAGTCTCAAAATCTAACAAGTCAACTAACAATTTCTGCAGCTTGCTGCTTTCCCCCAGTAAGTCCTCTTGATTTTGCAGTGCATTCTGTAGATGCTGCCAGACTTTATTGATCTCAATCAGTTTGTCAAAAATATCTTGGGCATGATCTGGATTCTCATCTGCCAATTTCTTTGCTTCCTCTTGTAAAGTTATGAGTTTAGTCTCAATAGTTGCAAGGTCTCTCTCAATACCATAAAGTTTCCTCTGAATAGACATGATGGAAGCAAGATCATCCCCAAGGTCCTGGATGGAATCCACCACCTTGATCTTCTCCAATATCCTGTTCCTGGTTTCTTCACACTCCACGCCATAATTGTAAATTCCTAAGGCGGAATCAACACCTTTTCTTTTATGTGCTAGCATTGCTTGAAACTCTGTCCATCTGCGGACATAAACCATATGATAAATGAATGTTGCCTTCAGTGATCTTTCTAGTTAAATGTCAAACGGTTTTATACTGTAAATAAGGTTGGGCGTAACATACTAAAAGAAATTAAAATTTTGCATTTCTTAGATTAAATTCCTCTTTAACTTTTCTATCTAGTAGCATTAATCCTATCTCACCTGGTGTTCATATGGTCTTGTGCTTGCTTCACTTGCATTTTGTTAGGATGTCCACTTTCAAAGAGAGCATCAGATGCATTGTTCACATTCTGTATTTGGGAACCCAAGGTATTCATTTCTTGATCCAGAGAATTGAATCTAGAAGAAGATATATTTCAAATTCATTATTTGAAACCATATGCATATGATTAGAGTTTAAATGATTAAATTGGATGTCAAATAAATTCATCATTGGGGGTATGTAGTGTATCAAAGGAAAATCATATGGGTGCTGCTTGATTGCGTTCAGACTGCATCTTGGGTAATGGTAACACATTTCTATTTGTTTCCATCGTCTTCAATAAAGAATAATGCAGATGAAATAAAGTATTATGGCTTCAGGGCAATAAAGATGGTCCATCTTATACTTTAGTAATGTGGACAAATAAGACATTGAAGACAAAAAAAATCTATTACCTATGTTGAACAACACCCATGTCCTCCAGGGAGTCAGGTATAACCAACTTTTCCAGCCACTTCTCCTTCTCGTTCATCCACATTTCACAGGCATCTATTTCTCCAAGAATTTTGTAATATCCGAGATTATCTTGAAGTTTTTGAGACCGCAGGTCGGCTAGAGAGGCCAAATCTAAGTAGAGAGCTTTCAGATGCTGAAGATGGCTGTCTACTTCAGGGGATGTTTGGTATTCTTCTGGGAAATTTTGGACCTGGTAGTTAAGACCTTCCAAGACTTTCCTATTTAACATAATATCTTCTAGAAGTTCTTTATGTTTCTTTATCAGCACATTGGTGGAGTATTCATCATGACCAATGTCATCTGTTTGCATGAGCCTGTAAGTTTCCTGCAACCGGGTGGCCAGATCTTCTGCATCAACCTGAAACTGGAAAAAGTTTTCAGCGTCCCGTAAAACCTTGTAACGGAAAGCAGCCAGTTCTTTCAGCTGTATCCATTCTTCCTTGATAATTTGAATTTGTTCCTGGATCTTAGGTGCTGCATAGTGTTTGCTGGCGATCAACATTTCTCCTTCTTTGATGGCTTGTTGCAAACTACTTTCAAACCCTTTAAGTTCATCTTCAAAGGCCTTGTGTTTTCTCTGAAGGATTGATATTGTAGTAAGATCTTTTCCATAGTCCATAGAAGTATAAATTTGTTCTTTCTCTTTTATCCATCTTTCTATTTCATCCATGTCTCCAAAGAATTTCCACATACATCTGCACTGCTGCAGCTGAGCCTTACGTTGTGCTGCCAGGGCAACAAGATCTTCATAACAAACTTCAAGATGGTGAACACGATCTTTAATCATCTGCGGGTTACAAGGCTTGTATCCTACAATAAGCAGTGACATAAATATTTAATCATTGTAGTATTTAAATAAAATTTTATTACTTATTCAACATACAATATTTTCTATGCCTATTTAGGAACAGTTATATGATAAAATACATGTTAAATTCATTCAGTGTTACAGCTGTATAGACTCATGTAAAATCTGCTTCAGTCATGAAAATATGAAAATAACCATTTCTTTCATAGGAGCGGAGTGTGTGTACTGACAAAAACATGTTTACAGCTAATGGCACATTTCTGTGACATTATTAACCTGCACAAATTCACTCAGCTTTATGCACATTGCTCAGAATAAACACATGAAACAACAGACTACCCATATATGGTCTTAAAGACCGCATATACACAATCTATGTAACAAAAAGAAGCTGAATATGGGCCGATGTACCATTACAATTAGTTTATTAAGAAACTACACAATATGCATTACTAAAGCAGATTTTTGTTAAATTGAGAAATTCTGTGGTCCTTTCAGATAACTCTGGACTGTATTCACAGATCAGAATGAGATAGATGGCAGTATTCACACCTAGCTCATCTGACCTGACCCACAACCTGCCCGTTTTCAGGAACCTTATGACACTTAAAAGGGCCATAGGGCTTCCTTAACTAACTGTTCATATTTTCCCTCTTAAGTAGGAAAATATGAACATTGATCTCTTCCCCACGCCCTCCCTGGCTACTTTAAATCCAACCCCCCACCAACTCTTCTTAAATCAGATCTGCCGTGGCAAGCCTCTTCCTTCTTAAATTTCTATAAAGGCCGCACTTTCTCAATCTACGTGCCTAAATGGTACATTGATTGCGTTAATGACCTACTATGCATGCGTAGTAGGTCATTTCTTAAAGTTCTTAAGTGTGAATCTGGTCCTCCGTCACTTCACAAAGTCTCATTCCATTTTGTAGACGGAACAATGACCCCTGCACATTAATTACCGTTGGTGATGGTCTGCTTCTCAGTTAAATGTCCCTGAGCAATTCTAAAATCTTAATAAAATGACACAATTAAATTAAAAATGTCCGCTGGTGAAGGGACATTTTTATCTTCAACATTTTCCAACAATATTTTTTTGTAAATTACACTATTCTGCTACATATTTTATGAGAATGCTTTCTAAGGGTCTTAGGTCCGGATTCACAGTTACGTAGTTTTCGTATTCTGTACGTTGTTTTAAGAATTGTTTATTTACGCTATCTACGTACCATTTCTTTAGACCGCGCTTATGCAATCTACGTACAGAAATGGTATGTAGATAGCGAAAATAAGCTACTAGGCATGCGTATTAGCTCAAGTCTTAAAACAACATGTAAGAAGAAAAATTACGTAATTGTGAATCCGGACCTTTTTTCTGCCCTTTTTTGCAAGTTTTTCACCCATTGATAATTGTAAAAATTATAAAAACAATAAAACATGTTTAACAGCTACCTTCTCCAGTGGCAAACTTCTGCGTAGCTGTTTTATATGACTTCACTTTGTCATCCTGAGCCTTGATGTCAGCTTCAGTCAATGTGTGTTTTTGGAGTAAATACTCCACCTCATTCAGGTGTTTCCCAAATCCCCCTGACAAAAGGCCATTCTACAAGATGAAAAACATTAATGACATTTTTTGAGATGGCATAAATATTTCCAGATAAAAATATCCCATTATAAAGGTGTTATAGTGTTATAGCATTTATCCAGCAAGTAACGTCATATGTTTACCTTTACTTCATCCATCCAGGTAACAGTGTGCAGCATGTCCTGGAATAAGGTTTGAAGCTCAAGATTCATGTTGAGCCTTTGGCGCCGATCATGTAAGCGTTCCAGGAGGCTTTGCCAGAGGCGTAAGATGTTGTCCTTTTTAGCGTTAATCCTGGCTATGTCATGGTATCTCTCATTCTCCAGTTCTTTGGCTACATTAACTAATGTTTGAATGCGCCCTTCATAGGCAAGGATATCTGTCTTTATGGCTTCATGTTTCTTCTCAGCTGCTTCTACCGAGGGCAAATCATAGCCAAAATTGTCCTGTGGCAAATGACATTTGAACTCAATCATATTTTAACACTTTACAAGTAATGCTTCTTGCTTCTTATCTGGAACCATTGTTAAAAATAGCTCTACATATTTTGAAAGTATATCAACATCACATATATATTCTTGGATTACCCCTGGAGTCTTAGGCCTGATCCAGACCTTCGCTCGTGTGCGTTTTTACGGCGGTTGTAAGTGTAAAAATGGCCATTTTTAGTTACTGCACATGCGCGGGGCATACGGTACCCTCATGTTGCGCTCTGTGAATCTGAGCAAATGGGCCTTGATCGCAACAGCTTCCTATTTACTCTTGATGGCGTGCCTGCCATACGAAATCCGTAAATACGCATGGGGTGGGATGAGGTATTTAAATCATACAGTACGCACTTATGAACGCACGCGGTTACGCTCAGGAAAGTTAGGGTAGGGTTTGCTGACTGTAAGAAAGTAAAACTTAGTATGAGCAAGGGGAGTGACTATTGCCGTGCATCGGATGTACGCTCAGCGTTAATATGCTACGCACATGAGCGTAGGTCTAGATCAGGCCCTAATACTGTAGAGGGTTGCCAAAGCATTTGGTTCAGTAATAACCACCACCTTACACCAGAGATAGCAATTGTACATAACCCCAAACCCCCCCTCCACACACACACACACACACAACCCCAAACCCCCCCTTCCACACACACACACACACACACACAGTAGCCAATCGCTATGTTCTTTATTACATACTAACAACTGAGAGAGCATCCATTTCGGCTTATCGCTAAACTGGTCAAATCCACTCATTCCTTACATTTACAGCTGAAGTCTAGTTTAATTCTGAAATGGAAGTACTGAGGGTTCCACACACCTCAAGGAACTTATTAGGAGTCTGATAAAGGAATTTTGTAATGTATTGTAAAAGTGATTCTGGGTGAGGCCAACGTACTAACATTAGATATATAAATAGTAGATAAATATATAAATAGTAGATTTAGATACAAATTTATTGTGTAATTTTATTAAAGGACTTAAGGGGGTGCCAGAGAGTATTTAGGTGTATGACATGCCACAAGAGTAGTAAAACCAGTTAAGACTAAAAGTTAATACTTTTAGAGTGCCTCTACTAAATGTAGAGGCACTCCCAGGATGTGATCAGCAATGGAAGAGTTGATTCCAAGAACAGATGTTCCTGATCAACTGTTTCTTCACAAAGCTTTGCAGATCATCCAGCCCAGAAAAGACTCTTAGACATATGAGGCATCAGGATTTTGTTTGCTATTAATAAGACCACCTATCTGTATAAAAGTCTATAAAAGACACTGATGGCCTGGTTTATCATCAATAATTTTTATTGAGAAAACAAGGGGTACAGAAAAAAACAAAAGAGGGAATAGAGGTCATTACATTCCATGGGGCATGTATACAATAGTATTACAAATGACTTTCAAATAGCCCTTTACATCTCTAAATATCAAGACAAACCTCCACAAGGATCAGGAAACAAAGAAACTATGGAAAAAAAAAAAAAAACAACAATGAGGAGGGGGAGGGGAATGGGGAGACACTGCTGCTCATGACATGACTAATGCGAAAGAAACTTGAAGTCAGAATAATGCGCTTACGCAATCTACGTCCAGAAATGGTACGTAGATAGCGTAAATAAGCTACTACGCATGTGTAGTAGCTCAATTCTTAAAACAATGTACGTAAGACGAAAACTACGTAACTGTGAATCCGGATCAGTATTGCAAAAAGGACATTTTGCTGAAAATTACTCTTACACTGTTATAATGTACATATATATTAAGCAGTAAAAACCATATCACACTATATACTCTAGGAAGTAAAAGATATTTTTATGCCTACATAAATCCATACTGAAAGCCTTCTCTTTATTGCAGAACTCAGCTGGTTACCTGTGAAATGAGATGCTGGTTTTCAGCCACCCAGTCCTCTCTCATATTGGCTTTGTGAGCAAAACGTTTGGCCAACTGTTTAAGCTTCTCTTGTCGAATCAGCTCATTCCTCAAGGCTGTCTCATACTCATGTTCTGCCTTTTCAAGGCGGCCCCATGCCTATTTTTCAGAGTGTAATAGCAAAGTTTTAGCACTGAGATCACATTGACATAGATTTGATGTTTAGAATATAATACCTAAGTATTAGGTCATTTATGCTAGTGATTCCAATTATTGCCACAGTTTAACAGAATTGTACTTGAGGCAACAGATCAGTCTCTGCCTTGCAAAATATTTTGTGGAGGCGAGACTTGGCTTAATTAAATAAAAATAGGCAGAAGCCTCCACAGCCATGACAACCCTACCAACTGAGCATCATTCAGCTGCCTCTGTTACTGTTCTGAAGTGTTGTGAGTTAGGGTTAGTATAAGATGCAGTTAGACATTTGCACTAGTCTGTATATTTCACATTATGCTTGCCTATACAGGGAAATTCAGCTGGTGGTGATGAGCATTCAGGAACACATTGGCCAAGAAATGCACCCATAGAGGTGAAAGGAAAAATAGCTGCAGTACATACTAATTTGGCATCTATGAATGCATATCCTTAAAGGCTATCAGTGATTAAAATCATTTTTATTTTGAATATTAATCACTATAAATTGTTGGGATATTAAACTATGTTAAACAGTCAACAAATGTATAACGGGGAATGTTAAATTCTTTGTGTTACTGCAGAATTGACCCACCTTAACCGGATTTGTGAATATTACAGTGGTCGGGAGTTTGATAAATTGCAACGTCTATACTCGTTCATGATATATAGTCTTACCCTATTGATGTCAGACACCAGCTGGCCATCCCGGGGTAAATATACTTTCTGTTTATTCTCCCTCATTCTGGACTGTATAGAAAACAAAAGAGCCTCTAGTTCCATTTTGTCTTTACATCTGTGAATGAAACAGCAATATTATAGATATTATCATCTTATTAGCCAGAAATATGAACAAGCATTTCCATCTAAATTCAAGTTCTATTTTTTCTTTTGTATCATTAGTTGTGAATGTGCTGTGATATGGTAAATTTAGTGTCATCTCTATCCGTGGGAAGATTGTAATTTCTGTATAAAAATGATTCTGATAAATCTAACTTTATAGTAGCCAATGAATTGTGCACGGTCCACACTTTAGTGCAATGGTTACCAGTCCATGGTTCACAACTTATAGGTCAGATGACAGCTGCACAGTGTTTGAGTCATGTGTTAATTATCAGGAGCTACTCCAGTAAATTAAAATGCCTAGTATAATTATTGCATACATAAATGGTACGTAGATAGTGTAAATAAGCTACTATGCATGTGCAGTAGCTCAATTCTTAAAACAACGTACGTAAGATGAAAACTACGTAACTGTGAATCCAGACAAAAGCTTACTCACTTTGGTGGTTTCAGTTTAGTTCTGTAATCATTGAAAGACTCCAGCTGCTTCTGAACACCCTCCAATGTGTTAGCAAACTTCATATTCGTAAGGGAAAGGATGGTTTGTTCAATCCATGTCAGTAGGCCTGAAGTCAGTCTCTCATACTCATAGATCATCTTCTCTATTTCACTAACTTTATCCAGAACCTTTGCAAGAGATATAGGTAACAATATTAATTTATATTAAGGTATCTTTATGTTTGACTAATATAACGCATATTCCACAGTAGTCTTGTTACTAATTGGGGAGTACAAAATAGGGGCTCGTATTCAGAGTACCGGGCGTATAACATATACATCCGTGTTTAGCGATTTTTAATACTGCGAATTCGTAGTAATTTTTTTAATGTAATCTACATATCTTTTTCTTACGTTGATTGCGTAAATGCAGTCTGAAGACCGCATTTATGCAATCTACGCAAGAAAAAGATACGTAGATTACATTCAAAAATGACTACGCAAGCGCAGTAATAGAAATAGCTAAACACCGGACGTATATGTTATACGTCCGGTACTCTGAATACGGGCCATAGTCATGTGACTAGAGGTAACCAAGAATCCATTTTTTTATTGCACAGTTTAACTTCAAACTTTCTATTTTTTATTAACAAAGTACA
The DNA here is from genome assembly GCA_011038615.1 of Limnodynastes dumerilii. Taxonomy (NCBI): domain Eukaryota; kingdom Metazoa; phylum Chordata; class Amphibia; order Anura; family Limnodynastidae; genus Limnodynastes; species Limnodynastes dumerilii. The sequence continues at coordinate 428,012 of WWET01000426.1, forward strand.
ATAAATCAATGGAATGAAAACTTTTATGATGAATTATATACAATAGCAACCATGGTCCAGACTGAAATATTTGTAAAACAGATGGAAAGTTACACCTGGGCAAAACCATGTTACATTTCAGGGGAGTTAATGTAATTTGAAACTCTTTACTTATTGTATACAGATTCTGCCCAGCTTTCATTATAAACTGGTATTTAGCCTTGGGATGGAAAACATCACCTCTCAGCTTTAGTAGTGTTTGCAACACAAGATTTACTCCCCTGCATTTAAACATAATTTTGCCAGGTTTAAAATTTCAAGCTTCTCCTCCTATTTTTATACTCTGGTTCCAGTCCAGTGTTTGACAATGACCAGGAGATTCCATTACAGAACGTTACCACAAGAGTGCATCATGTCATCTCAGTTTAATGATTGTCAACACTGAGGTGTCAATATTTTTACTTTCATACCAAATGCCGCCTCTACGTGTAAGTTATAAATACTTTAACATCCATTCTTCTTGCTTTAACTAGTCCACTCGTATGCTGGGCTGATTATTATTATTATTATTATTATTAATAAATACAACTAAATAATAGAAAAGAGGGTAAATGTCAAGATTTGTTTCCTTATGGGTTCACAATTATAATGCATGAAAATATGATTACAAAATATTTCACTATATGTTCCCAACTTAAAATACCTATACCTATACCTATACCTAGTCCAGCAAATTCTAATGTCTTACCTTGCTGATTCGCTTCCCTTCCACAGCCAAAGCCTTCATTTTGGAAAAATAGTGATAAAATGCCACGACGTAGGTGATGATTGATTTCTCATCAGGGTTTTCAGTGAAGACGTCTGTAAAATATATTGAACAGCACTTAATATCACACAATGCAAAGGATAGATAATGGCTTGTGTTAGTGGGATTGTTTCCTTTTACTATGACACGCAGACAAGGGGCTAGGTATTAGGAAACGTGCTAATTGGCAAGGCTTTGTTAATTATATGAGGAAGAAAGGCCTTATTTATCCACACACAGATGCAGGAAATGGCTGTGGCCAGTGGTGGTTGCATGGGCAATGGATCTGTCTATAAAATAAATATTTGGGAAAATGAAACTTGTGTAAAAATGCTAGCAATGAATTATATATAGCGTATTCATCTCCTTTCCCTCAGGGTGGAATGCAGATTTACAGCCAAAAAATGTATAATAGCTTTGTGCATTGTCAGTAGCAGGGTATTTCCCTTACTTAAAAATATATTATACTTAGTTCTGTTTCCCCTGTACTAACGCCACAACAAAAAGGATTTGCTAGCTAATAGAACACTAGGGACCTGATTCACACTTAAAAAAGAATTTGTGAACGCACCTAAATATATGCACGGACGAGATCCGTAAGAGCGAATCAGAGATTCTAAAAAATGAAGTAAACCACACCCCCCAGTCTCAGGACTGCCGCGAACTGACAGTTCTCTAGGTGCGTGGCTTAAAGTGCGGATGTGTTTCCTTATTGTGAGGCAATCTACTTAAATTAATCAGCATTTACTTAACCACAATTAAATGCAAATGTTGATTAACAACTCAAAACTTTTCTATATTTATCTGTAGACTGCTATTTTACTATTAAATGAATTTTGCAATTTGTTTTTTGATAATATGATAATGCCACATTGTAAGTTTAACCCTTTATGTGCCTTGGAGCAAGAAGCTACCTGTGTAATGTATGTTAATGGATATTTATATACTTCTTAAAACATTTTTATAGTTCCTTTT
>WWET01000426.1:437853-450347 GCA_011038615.1 Limnodynastes dumerilii
TAGTATATATATATATATATATATATATATATATATATATATATATATGTTTTATGATTTGATTACATAGCCAAAGCAATTAATTGTGTTTGTGATGTAGAAAGTGTTGTTACCTGCAAGCGCTTTAATTCTAGACCTTTCAAACATGCGAGCAGAGCAGTTGTCATTGTCCAGGTTATCTTCAGTGGTTTCCCAGCGTGAGTTGACACAACTGTACTGCTGCTCAATTTCCAGATTGTCAAAATCTGTGGTGTCCATGTTTTTGTTCTGGCTGTTTACACTTCAGCATCAACTGTGCATGCCTACAAAAGAGAATCAGCTGAAATACATTTCTATTTCTCCATCCAATGTTGTACAAATGACAGACAGGTAAACACGCCAGTATCACTTATTTATTTCAAATGCAAAATAAACATGCAATGGAATGACCTTCTTAATAGTCTATACAGAACAGTTATTAAAATCTCAAAGTCTTTCACTTCACACCTTTTAATGACTTTATTAGAACGAAGCAATCCATACACACATTACAGATGATGCACACAGATGTCACATTATAGACAGATGCGTGAGGTAACAGCAATGACAACAAATGGCTTTATACAATAAAATGCCAGGGGCACAACATTGTACATCAGTATAGTTAATGGGTCAGATCCAGAACAACGCTTCTGTGCAAATTTACGCCTGGCGGACATGTAAAATTGCGATTTTGTATGTAATGCGCATGCACACGACAGATGATACTCTACGTAACGTAACTCTGAGCGTATGCGCCATTCACATATTATTTGCGTACATTCGTACGTGTGGGCGTGCTAATTTTATGTGAGCCAAACGTACGCCTAAATTACGCGGGGGTTTTCATTAAATTGTATAGTATGGGCGTGCTTAGCTGCGTAAGTCCACGTTGCCCATCCATACGTGTGCAGACGAGAGCGGTTACGCAGCAAAAAGTTAAGGTAGGGTTTGAAAAGCGGAAATCGGTCAAAGTACGTACATCCAAGGGATGTGCCAAGGGGAGTGTAAAGAAGGTACGCACGCGTAAATACGCTACGCTAGTAAACGGATAGAGAGCGGAGTTCTGGATCTACCCCAATAAGTGTAGATTACGAGTTGTCATCTCATTCAAAGCATAAAGGTAAATGAAAATATAAAAAAATTCCAAAAGCGCAAACACTATTGAGCATTATTTTGGATACTGATTATTGCGCAGATGGAATAGCATAGTTTAGCTTAAGACAGAGGTGCCACTTCACACCTTTTACAACTGTTGTTATAGTGAGTCACCTTCAAAAGTCGATTATCTCTTTATTTTATTTTGGTATGGGGGTCATATTTTTTATGAAGACATGGCCATTTCTGTGTAATGCCACCTCATGATTTGATTAGTCTTCAACTGAAAGACTGCCTGGATTTCTAAGAGTATCTACATATCTTAAATGATAAAACAGTGTGCTCATCTTACTTTTATTGACTCCATTCTTTTTTTTTCTTCATATCAGTGTTTTTTTAGGCAATTAACCAGGCAAGAAATGCTGTTTTATTACCCATCATGTGGTTCCTACTGATCCCTGATGCACTAGTGGGTATTATACTGTCACAATTGGTAAATGTGCAACTGCATGTCAAGTGGGATTATTATTAATATAGTTAAAGTTTATTTTTGGCACCACACAGTATCCGCAGAATTGTAACTACTTCCCAGCCACAAAATTCTTCTATAAGTACATTGTTGCTGTAGGCTATGAAACTTTGAATCTGAACTATGCTGAAAAACAGATGAAATCCGGTCTGGCTCTTCCATGTTTATTTCACCCACTCTATTTCTTTCTCTTACTCCTCCATCATCACTAATACTTTTAGCATATCAAGAGAAGGCTGGCGGATGAAGAAGTAGCAAAAGGCCTTTACATTGGAGACAGAGCTCAGAAAGGTATTCCTAAACCTCTCTTCACTACATCACGTGACACATAGCACTCATTATATCACATGTGATTATCAGGGGAGAATGGCTGGAGAACCTGGAGACCATGGATTGTTACAGGTCCCTAAGGACTGAATTTGGAGAAAAATGATTTAAATAAACAAATGAAAACTGGGTCTACAGTCCGGATTCAGTTACATAGTTTTCGTCTTACGTACGTTGTTTTAAAATTGAGCTACTACACATGCGTAGTAGCTTATTTACGCTATCTACGTACCATTTCTGTACATAGACTGCATAAGACGCAATCTATGTACATAAATGGTACATATATAGCGTAAATAAGCTCAATTTTAAAACAACGTACGTAAGACGAAAACTACGTAACCGTGAATCCGGACCTACGTCTGTGGTTTCTAAGAAGACATTTATTAAGTTCCTGTAGGTTGACAGAACCAGAGATTGGATCCTAAGAACCAATTGTGAGGCATTAGGAATTCAGTAGCAGATTCCCACTGTATCGATGCATCAATGCAAGCGCTTGGGAAGCCACTTCCATTGCATTGACTTGCGATAGCTTGACCCTATCTTAACATTTCCTGTATGGCTACAAATCAGAAGTGTGGATTGTCTGAATCCCCACATATGGTGTAACTTGTAATACTTAACCCCTCCCACTTGCAAGTGCAATCATCTCGCCTGTCGGTGGCTGTCAGAGGTGTCTAAAGTTTTAAGCCTAGGTTGAATGGTTTGTGTTCCATTCGTGGTGTTTGGACCATTGACCATTTTCTTAGAACTCTGGATCTGGTCCATTATATCTATTCTCAGACCTTTGCTGTCTTGCCAAAACATTTTGAACATTTTGAAATGCTTCCTGCAAGAACTATATTTAATGTGACACCTAGATTATTTACTTAGTGATCACAATTTTGATCATTGTTTCCTAATTATAGACTGTGATAAAATAAGAAGCAGTATGTTTTAATTGCGCATGTCCTGGTTATACTAACTGTTATTACTGTATCTAACTGACCTTAGTCACTCAGGCACTGTGGCAAGACCAATACGAATCTTAGGAGGCATAAATAACACTACATAGGAATGTGTCTATTTAAACATAACCTTGAAATACGTGCATTGTAGATTACTGTTAGAGTGACAGTGTTAATCAGCATGAGACTATAGTGAATGAATCTGACAATTGTAGGGGGGATTAATGATGTGAGGAGCAATAAGACTTTGAAGATTTCTTTCAAATATTTTATTCAATGTCATGACTTTAGAATCCATAAGCTTCACATGAACAATATAAAGGAAAGAGACAACACCTTCTGTAAGCATGCCATATTGTGCAGTGTTCAGTTAGTGGGGCCCAAGGGATCAGGTTTTCACTGGTTGCAAGGATGGACATAAAGAAATCCAGGCCCTATAGCAAGTCTACTCCCCATACAGTCCATCCAGCATGGTATGTGATGAATGGACTGTGCATGCATGGACAGCTGCCAGTAGCTGGCAGGTTAGACTGTGCTCTGTGAGACTATGAGTGCTGAGCAAATAACATGCCAGCAGCTGACAACTTATCACTATTATTTATGAACAGCGCTCATAGACTGACTGCTGAGCACTTTCTAAGCCATGTAACCTGCCAGCAGCTGACAGCTTATAACTGTCATTCTTGATGTGTCTTCCATGAGTACAGGGTGTCTGCACCTTCTGTGTCCTTTACCCTTCCTCTGAGAGACATATTTTACACTTACCTTACTCCTGGTGCATAGACATCAACTTTATTGTCTTCCTTTACCCTTCCTCCAAGAGACATATTTTTACACTTACCTTACTCCTAGTGCATAGACACCAACTTTATTGTCTAGCTATTGATATAAGGATAGAGTTTTGGTGCTATCTAGATTTTAATGTTATATACTTTATTGTTTCCCCTTTTTTTTTTCTTTTGTTCTATTGTGTCCTTTGTAGTGCAGCCTCTCATCCCTTTTTTCTTTCTCTAGCCCCTACTTGAAAATCCAATAAAAAATTATTGATGGAAATAAAAATTCAGGGCCTATTAAAAATGTATTTTTCAGAAGTAAATAGTAAAGAAAGCACTTTCTTAAACACACAGTTGAGATAAGGCAGAGCGGTCTGATAACACGCCACAGACTCTGGGGTCACTTGATAACACCTAATACAAGTAGGCGAGCGGGAGAACAGCTGAAAGGACATTGACTGTGACGTCCGCACCAAATGGCTGACTTACAATGTAAATGTGAAATCTTAAATAGCTGGACATTTAATGGTGGGCATTCATACCAAATAAATCTTCAGAAGTCCTAAAGCCTGTTCCCTTCTGCTTTGTTCTTATTTTACTCATCTGGCACCAGTGTTTATGCCTTTTGCACAACTGGTCATGAAGAAAATGACATTGGGGAAGATCCAGAACTACGCCTGTCTTCCATAGACGGACGTAATTCAATGAACAATAGCTACTGCGCATGCGTAGTAGCTATTGTACGTAATCTGCGTATCGTTTCGATACGTAGATTGCGTATATGCGGTCTTTTAGAAACGATACACAGATTACGTACAATAGCTACTACGCATGCGCAGTAGCTATTGTTCATTGAATTACGTCCGTCTATGGAAGACGGAGGTAGTTCTGGATCCGGCCCATTGATAGTGATAAGCAAAATTTAGCTTCATTGGGCCAGATCCTGAGCTAAGTACGCTAGCCGCTGAAATAAAATCATCAATTTTCATGTACTGCACATGCGTACGTTAGATGTTACACAACGTAACTCTGATTGTATGTAACTTCAGCGTAAATATGAACGAAAGGGCGTGTCTTCCATACGACACCCGGAAATACGCTTTATAGGTGGAGGGAGGTATTTAAATCGTACAGTATGGGCCGGGTCAGCCATTATGTACGTCACTGCATTATGTACGTCAGTACTTACGCTTTGAAAAGTTAAGGTAGAGTTTGGCAAACGTAAATTGAGTAAAGTACGTACGAGCGAGGAGAGTGCATAGTACCTACGATAGTGTAAATACGCCAACCCAACGAACGTAAAAAGAACTTAGGTCTGGCTCTACCCCATTGTCCACATCCAGATTTCCAGTTTTCACATAATTCCCATGTGTTTGGATCGGATGTCATCTGTTTTACAACTGTGCTACTTAGTCAGAATACAATGTGACCTATCCAAACTTCCGATGAATTACTCTTCTGACGGGGGTCACAATGCACATTACAGTCGTGCCAGCACTCTGCATAATAAGTCAGACTTCCGTATCACCACCATTTTACACTTGAACAAGTTAGAAAGATTATAGCATAGTATAGCTAACAGAAAACAGTGATATCTTATGGCTATTGATGAGAAGTGCTTAAATGGAATTTTTTTAATTAAAGTGCCGTTTCACAACTGTGGCCAGATTTACTAAGCTGTGAGTTATGAAACAGTGGAGAGTTTGCCCATAGCAACCAATCAGATTCTAGCTGACATTCTCTAGAATGCAATAGTTAAATAAGATCTAGAATCTGATTGGTTGCTATGGCCAAACTCTCCACTGTTTCAAAATTCACAGCTTAGTAAATCTGGCCCAAATAAGAGGCATCTTACTCAAGCCCCTGTCACATCACTAAAATCAATAAGCCTGGTTTTTCAACATAGCAACAGTAAACAAAGCCCTCCAATCAGGTGTGTTGAAAAACCCAGGTCAGCAACTTTGACATCAACAATTACTGGGGTCGGACACGGGAAAATCCCTTCTTTCTCCAGTGTTTGAGTCCTGGGTCATTAGACCGGGGACCAGGATCCCAGTAGCTTTCATATCACCACCAAAAACCCGGGTTTCAGCCAAGACCCAGGTGTTTAGTGGTGATGTGAAAAGGGTTTTAATTAACAACTTCAAAGAAAGACAATAACTGAAATATAAAAACCCTCCATTTAACAAAACTGTCCCTTAAGCTGGCCATACACTAGAGTGATTATTGGTCCGATCCTACAATTATCGTGGAACGGGACAAAAATCGATCAATAATATATGTATAATGTTAATGAACTTAGACTTTGAAAAACGTGTGGTAAGCAAATTTGGAGAGGAATCTCTCAAAATCATCTACCATCTTACTAATTTTTCATGAAAGAGAAATAAGTAAAGCCATGGATTTTCCTACTTGATAAACTGTAATCTAGAACAGTAAGAAGAAATTGTAAAATGTGTATCTCTCATAACATTGTCCTTTAAATAGTCTTTCTAAAATGATCTCAGCAACAGCTGCTAAATTCCATGACTACAAAGCTGTCACTGAGAGACCGTTCTACCACAGTGAGGGCCTAGGACAATAATACTGTTACTGTGGTCGTTGCATGGACTCGCATCCATGTAACATTTATACATCAGCACATTTATTATAATTTATAGTCTTATGGCAACCATATGTAAACAAAAAAACCCTTCATTTCATCTTACTTTGGTTTCTATCTAGTATAGATCCGTCTCTGGTTTTGGGCTGAGATGGTAAAAATGATGTTTTACCCTCTGTTTTACATAACTAGCACATTTTAAAAGTTCTGTGTTCTGTTCTCATACAAAGAGCCATGGTCAATAAATTGCCCTAAGAACTTGCCCGTTGTACCTCTATGATGCCTACATTAGAGATTTGGGATAAGCAGCTGACAGGTCCTGTGGTAAGATAATTTGGAAGCTTTAAAGGTGGGCCTCTGGCTGAGTTAATTTTCAGTTTAAGAACACCTGATACATGACCCAATATAGGGACTCTTGCTGCATAGAGTTAGGACCACCGGTAGTAGAAAATCCTTGAAAGTGGCTGGTGGCTTATCATATATTTGCAAATGTAGGGTATTTTCTTTCCTTGTTTCTGTGTTGATTAACCCTTTCATGCACTTGGTTATAGTAAATTTAAATTGATTTAAGCAACCACCGTTTTGTGTAGCACATTAGAGATCTTTAAAGCTTAGAATGCTCTGATTTTACATTGTCCGTTGACCATTTTCCTGTAAAGCTCTGTATACAAACAGTATATTGTCCAACATTATTATACGGATAGAAATTGTAACTGTCAGAACTTAACCGCAAAAGATTCATTATGTATGAGTTGTGACTATATGGATGGGAGCAAGACACACAGCATGGGACTCCTCTTGTCATAATGTGAAACAACCCCAACCTTTTCGGCATGAGGATAAATAGCCTAGAAAATCATGTTAAACAAATGCCTTACAACAAGATAAGTTACAGGGTACCCCAGAAGTGGCAGAGAATTTAAATGCTTTAGCCTGGATGGCAATGCTATGCACTCTCCTAAAATCCATAGAAAATTCTGCTACAGCGGCCTTCACCTCTTATAATTATATAATCATCTTTGCACTATCATATTTGATAGCAAATAAAGACCTCTGAAGGTGTCCACCAGGATATTAGCAGCAGATCCTTTGAGTTATGTAAGCTGTGAGTTGGGGCCTCCCACATCCCACAGGTGCTCGATCAGACTGAGATCTGGAGAATTTAAGCCATCAGAATTTTGAACTCTTCTCTTTGTTGCGTTCCTTGAACCACAATAGAACAGTTTTTTACAGTGCGGGAGGGTGTATTATGCCGCTGATAGAGGCTACTGCCATCAGGGAATAACGTTACCATGAAGGGGTGTACTTGGTCTGCAGCAATGTTTGGGTAGGTGCTACATTTTAAATTAATAGACACATAAATACCCAGAGCCTCACAAAGTTTAGCCTTGTTTCCATATTGCATTTTGGTGCCATCTCTTTTCTAGGTAAACAACACACGTATACCTGGCCATTCACATAATGTAAAAGAAAACACAAGTCCTCAGATAAGGCGATTCTTACACTTCTCCATGGTCTAGTGCTCATTGTAGGCACTTTGGCCGTGTACAGGGGTCAGTATGGGCACTCTGACTGTTCTGTAGTTATGCAGACCTATACGTAGCAAGCTGGTTGTATGGACACCTTTTTATCAAATTGTGCTACAGTAGCAATTCTGAGGGATTGCACCAGAAATACTAGTCTTCATTCCCCAATACTATCAATGGGCTGAGTCCAGACTTAAGAAGGAGCTTGAAAATAAGAGAGGAAGGTTACACCTGGGCACATCCATGTTGATTTTTAGGGGGAGTCAAGTTAATTGTATTCTTTGAATGCAGGGATATACATCTTTGAATTGCTTATTGCATACAGATACAGTACTATCAAGCTTTACTATCACACTGTTATTTATACTTGGGATAGGAAACATCACCTCTCAACTGGCGTCTACTTAGGAACTTAACTGCATAACCGCGCCTTCATTTGGTCATTTAAATGTCTCTCTCCACCCAAATATACAGATTTTAAGTTTGTAGCGTATAATCACGGAATTTGTGAACTTAAGTCCAACGCAAATAGCGTATAAAAGTTACTACACATGCGCAGTTCTTCCTTTCTTAAATATACGCACCTAAAATTAGAAGAACTCTTAAATGTGAATCAGGTCCTAAGAGAGGAAGGTTACTCCTGGGCAAAACCATGTTGATTTCAGGAGGAGTCAGGGTAATTGTATTCTTTGCATGCAGGGATATATCTTTGAATTGTTTACTGTACACAGATACTGACCAGCTTTACTATCACACTGTTATTTAGACTTGGGATAGGAAACATCACCTCTCAACTCTAATACTGTTTGCAACAGATGAAATATGACTCCCCTGCAATCAACATGGTTTAGCCCAGGAGTAACTAAGTTCAAGCACTTAACTAGGACCGGTTTTCTCGGCAATTGATTTTAGGTATGGCCTGCGGTTGAGACACGTCTACGCGGGCTGTCTCACATATCACCTAGAAGCGGTGTTGTGCCAAAGGCAGAAGGAGTACGCCTGGTGTGTGGCTGGTTCACTGTTGGTATTTATGATGCTTCGCAGTTGTTTGTGTAACAAAGTTATTGTTAAAGGTTTATTCTTTGCCTGCTTTCTCTGACACCCATCAAATTTAGATGAATACATCATTGATCCTTTATGCATCGCTTCACAGGCGTATCTATAATGGGTGCAGGGTGTGCAGTGCACATGGGCCCCGCAGAACAGGGGGCCCTGTGGCATTCATCCTGCACTAAGGGTTGGCAGGGAAAGGCGGCCATTCAGCATCTATTTCTTCCCCCTAAGATCTTATGGAGGGAAGAAATAGATGACGAATGAGCCCCCTTCCCCTGTGGTGGGACTGTTCCGATTTGCAGGGTGAAAAAGGGGTGGGGCTTATTGTGCTGTTAGACTCCGCCCCATTTGAGGTCGGGACAGTCCTGTCTCAGGTGTGGGGGAGGGGGGGGGAGGGAAGATGTACAAATTCTGCACAAGGGCCCCCTAACTTCTTAAAATGCCCCTGCATTGTGGTCCTGATAAAAGTGTAAGCACTATTGCTACACCCACATAGATAGCTATGATCCTACAGTCATCTCAGTAGATATGCTTGAAAATATCTGAGAGATGACAGTGTAATAGATGGTGTCATTCTTTACTTTTACTGAAAGGTTAAAACAGTAAATATGTTGATGAAGTTTGTATACTAAGTAACCAGTGTAATCCACCATATCACTACCCAAAATGTTTTCTCCAAAGTTTTTAGGAAAATGCATTCAAGGATCATGCATAGGTCCGGATTCACAGTTACGTAGTTTCCATCTTACGAACGATTCTAAGAATTGAGCTTATTTATGCAATCTATGTACAGAAATGGTATGTAGATAGTGTAAATAAGCTACTACGCATGCATAGTAGCTCAATTCTTAAAACAACATACGTAAGACGAAAACTACGTACTGTGAATCGGACCAGAATTCTTATCCCCTTTTGGGGATGTAACTAGTTGCTTTATTATTAGTACATAGTTAGTTGTCAGTTACTGATGGGAAAGTTTCCAGGCTGTAAGAAGAAAAGAGTAAGTTACATTGCTTCGAATAGTTCAGTTCCAGGCAATTGTTTGAAAACTCAAACAAAAAAGAATTTACTGAACTGCTGAAATGTATTTTTCTTAATTAATCACCTAAGCTTTTTCAAAGTGTCAGACTTTCTCCTGCACCATGAATATTAAATATGTAGAAGTTTATCTTGAAAAACGTATTGAGGACATTCTGAATGCTAAGTACCCTCCCATGTTATGCTGCATCATAGTATCGTGGAAAAGGGTGGCTCTGACAAGAAATATGTCACAATGAAGTATATTTCTAAATCGAATGTCACTTTCACACCTTAAACATGAGTATAGTGACTATTCTATGTTGATTTGTTATTGATCTGTTTCCCTATTTCCCTTGGCTTCACACAGAAACACAGATCAAAGAGGTTTTGCAGCAGACGAATTGTTTTATATCTCAGAGACAAATTGTATAGCAACCTGGGTATAGATTACACTCAGAGATATTAATGTTGCTATCTTCATTTTTAGATAAAGTCATTTAGTATAATTATGCAACAAATGACATCCCCAGTGTAATAGTGAATAACGGTTGATCTGTAAGTGCTTGTCGTAAAACTTTTCAGCTTTATCAGTAGATAGCAGATTTTTCTTATCAGGCCCACTGTGCTTAGCACTCACGCCCTGTGGGACTCCCCTTATCAAAGGAGAGAGTTGTGAATTCAGCAGTTGTGTTAATCTCGCATTTAGGACACAGTAAAGCATTCATTTTAAAAGCAAGGGCTAACAAATATCCACAGCACACAAATCAGACATGTGGACCGTTAACTAACTCTCTGGGCCCGATTCAATTAGCCACGATGACAGGAAAAAGCTTACGGTGCGCTTTTTTCCGTCATTTACGGTACCTAAAAATCGACGATTTTTATGCACAAAATCCCCCCCAAAAAAATAAGCGGAATTAGCTTCGCAATGCAAATAACGCAGATGCAAAGCTAATTGAATAGGGCCCTCTGAGTCTTGACAATTAAATCTATTTTGAAGTAATCAAACAAAACATATACAGTTATTGTTTAAAAATATTGACAACTGTCAGGATTGTTTGTATCTATAAACAAGTCATATTTTTGTTACTATTTCAAATAGTTATACAAAAAATTCTCTAAACAATAGGAAATTTACTAATAAGACAAAGCGAGCTCCAGATTCCGGGGAATACCCCCAGAGTACATATAATAAGCCACCAACATTTAAAGCTGACCTGACCAACTGTGGCACCTCAGGTGTTGTGAAACTACAATTCCCAGTATGCTCTAGAAGCACAGGCATAGCTGATCATGGAAAATCCATGCATTACTCATTTATTATTTTAAAAAGACACATACATCTGACATGTACACATCAAACACATTTAGGACCGCATGTACGCAATCTACGTAACAAAACGCTACGTACAGAGCCAGATTAAGACTTCATGAGGCCCTAGGCAAGATGCCAGTGTGGGCTCCCATTCCACGATTTTTTCGGCGCTTACGTTATTCATTAACCTTACATTTGGAGTTTCTCCTCCTTATAGTCAACACTGCCATCTAACTATTAACATACAATGTATTGTAATGTACCCATAATTGTCATAATATAGAAAGTGACAGCAGATAAGAGCCATATGGCCCATCCAGTCTGCCCAGTATGATTTAGGATATCCTTACATTTATCCCAAGCATGTTTAAAATGTTCTACACATGCCCTCATGTTCTGATACACCACTTCCTTTGAAAAATGCCCTCATTCCCTAGCTGGTTATACCCCTTGGTATAATTAAAAGCTACTATAGATACATGAGGTTTTCAATTGTGTAGAGAAAACAAAGCCACCACTCCTATTGTTTACTTAAAGAAATGGAACAGTTTTAATGCAACTTAAAAAACAGAAAAAAACAGACGGTTCCTATAAAAATATATTGCAATGTATCCGTAAGTATCAAAATATAGACTAAAAATTCCAAAAATATGTCCGTCAACAGGGTATATACTGTGCAAATATACATATTTATGACAAATATATCTATATATATATATATATATATATATATATGTATGTATGTATAAATAAGGTAGTGTAGAACCGCATGTACGCAATCTACGCAACGAAACGCTACATAGAGTGCGTAAAATATTTACTACGTGTGCGCATTAGCGCAGCACTTAGAACTAGGCATGTAACTTGCAAAAAACGTAGTTGTGTGCAAGTTAATAAGTGCGCCACTTAGGTTACAATGATGATTATACATATTAAATTAAATCAATTGGCATTTAAACATCAACATCATGAAACGCCGCCTTTCTTTCTTTTAGATTATTATAGGAGCTGTTGGGAACGGTGCAAAGACCTGATCCATTTAATAGGGGAATCCACGGTCCAAAATAGAATCTGCTGAGACTGGCTATTGGACTGCGAAAAACTGTGATTGCTTAGGGCCTGATCCAGACCTACGCCGATGCGCTTTGCTTACTAAAGCACAGCGTATCGGCGTTTACTTACCCTGACACTCCCCCTGTGCGGGCGTATGGCCCCTTCCTTACGCCAGCTGAAGGCTACAGGAGCGTATGGCCGCTTAGCCCACCCTCCTACCCTCATTTAACTAC
>WWET01000426.1:460945-490921 GCA_011038615.1 Limnodynastes dumerilii
CTACCCGGTTTTTGGTATGTTGGTCTGTGTTCACAGGGTTTATTAAACTCTATAAACTGGGTATGTGGTTTTTAATGTATATAGATATTATTTAAAATTGCTTTTTTTTTGTGTTTTCTTTTTAAGTTATCATTCAGCTATTTTTTTTATATGACAGACTTAATTGTTCTATGTTAATAGTCTAACATAAACATGGAAAATTACGAGGGCATTGTAAGGAATGTGGTGACTGCTTATCTTGCAGGGTCTAACTGTTGGTCTGGAGCTGGAGCGCGAAAATTCTGATTCCTCCCAGTCAGTTGCGAACTAGCTGGAATTTCGATTGCATATGCCTTGAGGAAGCATTGCAATTGAATTAATGGTACACCAAAAAGTGTAAAAAAAAAGTCCCCCACTAATTCCCCTAATTCTTACCATAACCCTCCCCTCTCACTACCCTAACCCTCCTTCCTGGCAGCATGACCCTAGCCCTCCCTCCCCTACAGCCTGACCTTAACCCCGCATAAAAAGTTTACTCACCTGTCCCTCGGTCTGGCGAGCGGTGGCGGAGTGATCTGCTCTTTCCGATGTGAATGGGTGAGTATGCTGAATGGCATACTCACCCATTCATAAAAAAAATTTCAAAAAGTGTAGGTATCGGAAAAAGGGACATTCGAAAAGTAACTTTCGAATATCCCTTTTTCGGAAGCCAGACTTTCTAGCCGGAGACTGCAACCAATCTCACACTTACACCAGTCCTAGGGCCAGATTTACTAAGCTGCAGCTTTGGCAAAGTGGAGATGTTGGGCCTGGTCCAGACCTGATCCAAGCCTGATCCAGACCTATGGCCGATCTCCTCAGTTTAATAGTGAAACACCCCATTCCACTAACAGTGAACACAGAAGTTTTCTTTTTTTGTGCTCACTTCCATTGTGCACATGAGCAGTGCTAACAAACACTGCGCTTACACCTAAAATGAAGGTGTAATCACTTCTTAGGATTAGCCCCTTTATGTCTAACAAAAAGATCATAGAATACGCACCTACATTCTATTCTGTCTAAAACCCTTCATAAAAAACAAACAGAAAAAAAACCTGTCACAGTACTTTGCAAAAATGTTTGTACATTACCCATCAACATGTTCATTTACATTAACTTACATGTTTATCTACGTTTATTTACATGTTATGTATTCTGTGCATTAGTTTACTGACAGTTCTGCAGCTGATCACCTGACATAAGGATACCAAGCGTATGATTACTAGAAGTGCCAGTCCTGTACCTGATATTCATCCACCACACTGAAAGTATATTCATGCTTTGCGATCACATGGTGACAATTTTTACACATATCTGAAAGACAAACAGTAAATATTAAAAGTCAAACACACTCACAGTCTTGTGCTGTCAGCAAGAAGATTTAGCTAGCACTGTCTGGAATGCATGGAAGCAAGTATTGATATATTTGCACTCTATTAGCAAAAGATTTGAACAGAGGGATGTAGTCATTAAAACTGAATGTACTGGACTCCCTAGGACCACGATCATAACAGAGACACACAAAAGTACAGGCATTAACCAGCATAGGGAGGGAGGTATGAATAGACAGAGGAAGGTCAAAACATAGAAGCAGGTGGGGTCAATGTGCACATAATGCATTTAGGGCTCATACCCAAAATCTACAGCACGCAGAGTAGCATGATAATTATATGATCCACAAACAAGCGGCACTCAAAGGATTTGAAATGCAAGATCTACAGTAAATGCAAGTCCAACGTTTCGGTTTTATTACACCTTCCTCAGGGAGTGGTAAGAATGCAGAAGCCCATGAGAAGAAGTAATTACTATCTTTTCACCCTTTCAACCCTATACTACCACAGTAACTTGGCACATAGCGAGCCATCCCATTCCTCTCCCCTCTCTCATCACGATATGCAGTCTGTTTGCGGTTGTATCTGGCAGCCCTTTTCAATTTCAGATTTTCAAATTGATAATGATTTTAAGAAGTATAGCTAGGAAAAATACCAGGCGCATACTCAATTTGCTACTTAAAGAAAAATATATTCTGTTGTGTGTCACATGTAAAATGAGAGCACTTACGATCAAATGTAATAATCTCCTCGCCATCCTCTTCGTCTGTTGTCCTATTGCTAATAAGAACAAAGTCCCGTGTACTGCACTTGGCACAACTTACATAATTCAGCAGAAAGGAGCCCGTCTCCAAACAGGTATTACCCTAAAAATACATACACAATGAGCAGCGTAACTGTGTTATAAAGAAGTTATAGGCAGCCTATGCTACTAAATATTATCTGTACCATTTTTTAGTTTAAAAAGAAAATAAATTTACTTTGCTTTTTCTTCTTAACATGCCTTTTATGTTTGAGCTCATAGTGGAGTTGGAAAGGAAAGAGTTTTATTGTGCAATGCTCTATGAGCACTGGGTTCTAAATGCAGCCCAAGCAGGTGTAGTATGGATTGTCCTAAGCCTTTAATGCTTATTTCCTGGTAACTCAGATCAGATACAGAGAGAGCAGAGTCAGGAAATAAAACAGTACTAAAACTAACAAACTATATTAGCCTGTAAAAACCATATTTAATAAACGTATTTACTATTTAATACCACTGGTAAATGGCAATTTGCAAGAAGCGTTAGTTTTAGAGGTTGATCTTCCATTAGGACGCAATTGGGACATCTGTTATAGGGCAGCACTGTAACTCAGTGATTAGCACTTGTGCAGACCCCAGTGCGGAGGTCATGAGTTCTATTCCTAGATTAGGCCTTATCTGTGTGGAGTTTATATGTTCTCCCTATTTCTGCATGGGTTTCTTCAAACACTCCAAAAAAAAAAATACTGGTAGGTTACAGACAAATTACCCCAGTGCTCATCTCCATGCACATCCCTTTCTTCCCTCTCCGTTCTGCTAACCACCGCTGTCTCACCTTCCTACTGATCACCACATCTCACACCCGTGTCCAGGACTTCTCCCGTGCTGCACCTCTGCACTGGAATGACTTCCCATCTTGTCAGACTCTCCTCCACATTGCAAGCACTCACTTAAAATGCACATGTTCAGCTAGCCTACCCCTCCTCCACCTAACATTCTCACTGCATCCTACATTTATTCCTTCCTTCTCCCTGTCCTCCGCTCACACCAGCGGTCCACTTCCTTCCCCCTCATGTCTTCTGTAAGTTCATCCCTCCCACTTAGTGTGTTAACTCACATGAGAAGGGCCCTCCATCCTATTGTTGTTCCTCCCTCACTTTGTACCCTCTGCTACCCTTTTACTCTGTTCCCACCTGGTGGCTCCCTCTCAACCTCTCACTGCACTCTATCCCCTCCTCCCTGATTTGCCAAGCTTGACACCTCACACTTTGCTTTACTGTATTTTTGTGATATTTTTATATTATTTTTATATATTATATATATTGTTTACTATTTGTTGTACTTTGTAAGGCACTGTGGACACCTTGTGGTGCCTTATAAATGATAATAATAATATTAATAATAAAAAATAAAGTTAGGGAACTTAGACTGTAGCTCCAATGGGGCAGGTCCTTATGTGAATATGAAATATGCTCTCTGTAAAGTGCTGATGAAAAGTTTGTGGTGCTATATAAGTGTTAATAATATGTTCTGCAATGAACTTTGTGAGAGCCATCCTCTAGCAGTCCTGGGCACAGATCAACCCTGATAGAGGCCAGTGTCAACCACTCCCATCTCGGAGTATTTATTGAGCTTCTCTGATCAGATCTGTCTCCTAGAAGGGCTGCAGGCAACATCATGGGAAGGGGTGTCTGGGAGCTACAACTATGGGCAGGCAACCTGACCCCTAAATCCTACACTGGTATTGTGTAACTACCTAGAGTGGTGTCATGCCCTCACTCAGTTATGTTCAATATGAGCCACTCTGCCATCATGCAGTGTTTAGTTATACCACTCTAAATGAACTATTGATGGCCTGTGCTCCAAAAAGCCAGAACTTCCCTCCGCTGACATTGCTATTAACTATAGCACAACATAAATTTCATAAGTATGTAAAGTTTAGTGAATATTATTTTAACATTAATTTCAATGAATCCCTTCAATACATTTAAGTCATGAAATATACGGTGTGAGTATATTTAACAATCTGACAAAAAGAGACACCCATTGCATGGCGCGGTCTATAGTAAAATAATAAACGGACACGTTCTGAAACGAATCTGCAACATCACTACACACGGATCATGGCGTCATCACCACCCTGCCCTCACCCGATCCGGGTACTGCTGCTGCACACACCCTCCGCACATAGCTCCACCGCTCAGCGCCAGGCAACACCGGACTATAAATACCAGGAACTGGAACGTATCGCGATACGACAGATTTACACAAGTCACATAAACCAGCAGCGGTGTAGAGAAGATACAGCTGTTCCGACCCGGAAACAACGTCAGGAGCGCCACAAGGGGGCGCTGTGCGAAATATAGTGACGACTATAAGCAGAAGCTGGCAATGACCAGCATTGTTTTCATTTCCCCATGTTACTTATATCCGGCTTTGTGGATGTTTACTCAGAGCACACATTTATCTCTAATAAGATATGTTTAACAGCTGTAAAAATAATATAGACTCACTGTAATAACCGTATAAGATAGTTTTCATGATTAGAGGCTGTAAAAGGTTTCTAAGTTTAATTTTCCTATAGCGGTTACAGGACCATTGGATCTATAAATAAAATGGTTTGTTTAATGAAAAATATGGCAATTCTTACTAACGCAAAAACGAAATACATAAATAAAAAAAAGGATGTGTATTTTTCTTACACCATGCAACGTTTCTGACTAGCACGCAGCAATCATTGATATAAATATCTTGTAATTAGTGGTTTCTTCATTACATTAGTTTGCATCACCAATTCCAGAAACCTAAAGTACACAAAGTTAAGTTACATCATCCTTCACATGCTTACTAAATTATTATTTACAGTAGAAAGAATAAAGGAAGGTGGTTCATAGATAGAACATTGCATTGCTAAAAGTCTTTCAGGAGCAACACACAGATACATTTTTTTTTATTAACAGGTTCTTATATAGCGCTATCAGATTATATATTTAACATCAGTCCCTGCCCCATTGGAGCTACATACTAAGGTCCCTAATACCCCGTTCACACTGAGCCAAAAACCGGGGATATTGGATGGGCAAGCCTTAACAACCCGGGTCGGGGCTCAGTGTGAACGGTCACACCTGCAACCCGGGTCTAATGACCCGGGAATCAGACACGGGATATAAGAAGGGTTATTCCCGTGTCAGACCCGGGTTGCCCCTAGTATGAACGGTGAAACACGGGTTTTTCAACTGAAATTAAGCCGATTGTGTCTAAGAGACCCAATCAGCTTTGTTGCTTTAAAAAAAAAAAACATTTTTAAATAAAAAATAAATGTTTTAAATAGAGAAAAACAATAAATTCATAAAAAAAAAGACCCTTAAAAAATAGAAAACAAGACTTACCTGTCCGTGCGACGCGTCTGACTGCAGGTCCGGCCGAAACGGAGGTCCTGCGCATGCACAAGACTTCATTCATGCATCGCATGAATGAAGTCCTGCGAGACCCGGAGGATCATCGTGGGACCTTGCAGGAGAGGTGATTAGTTGAGTAGTATTGTATACCCTATTCTATTGTATTGTCTAGCAGTATAGAGCCCAAAGAGACCCAGGAATTTCCTGGGTCTAAGCTGCAGATGGACTGTGCTAAACTGTCAGCCTCCATGTTTTCATGACTGAACTGGAACTCAAAGATTTAACAGTCACTATAGGGTCGTTTTTGCTTTTGAAGTTGATTATAATTTGCAAAGATGGAACATTTATATGATCTTGTTCCAAGTGTGAACACAGTATAATACACACACACTAATTTATTCAGCAGCCAATTAACCTTCCAGTGTGTTTTTGTAGAGTGGGAGAAAACTGGAGCACCCAGAGGAAACCTATGCAGACACAGGGAGAACCTACAAACTCCTCAGCAGTGTGAGACACAAGTGCTACACACTGAGCCACTGTGCTGCCCCATTATATCTATCTATCTATCTATCTATCTATCTATCTATCTATCTATCTATCTATCTATCTATCTGAGTTCTGTGAGTAAAAGTACTTTCCCTGCATGCAAAATAATATAAACTCATTTGCACCCGTAACATTACAATGTGACTTAGTTCAGATCTGTGATCTATTCACAATTGTTCACCCTATTCTGTAGCTGTCCGCACTGAGACGGACGATTCATTACTAGATTGTTCACAGTTCTTCCCATAATGCAGTTCTGCGACTTTGTGCATCCCTCCTGTTGATCCTGCTTCCTCCGCTTTTTAACTGAATTCTATCCGATATCACCTATCGGATAGGTGACCTGTAACGGAACATCTGGTGCATCTGTGCGTGCTGCCAGAAAATCCACGATTTCGGCAAGCAGATTGCAGAGCTCGGGTGACCTTCTTAGATCTGGATCCAGCCCATGACCACTATCCAATGTGGCTTAAAAAATGACTGGAGATTTGTGAAAAAGCAACACTAAAAATGTCACTCCCCAGTGGGTGTGAACATGTCCGTATGTTTTTACAACCAAGCTAACTGTCCTGAAACACATACCACCAATTTTATGGTATGAATGACCTGTTCAAGGTGAAAATTCTTCCAATGTTAAAGGAATATACTGGTACATATTAGAAACATACCAAACCAAGGTCAGACTGGTTAGTGTCAGTGGGACAGATAACTGGATGATTTGGCTAAGGCCCGTGGGCCTTCTGCTATTTATTTTCTTTAAAATAGACCAGGCCAGGTCTTGCTTGTCTATGACACCGGTTTATTTTTTTCAGCATACATATATATATCACTTCTGAAATCTGATAGTTAATATATAGAGACATATGTCATTTCATTTAATGATAAGGTAGACACATAGAAACACAGGATTTTATATCAGTTTATTCCCGTTTAAATCTGACATTATTCAGACACAGTTCTGATACAACATTCATGTACTCTTACATAGTGTTTAAAAAGAATACAGTCATCTAGTATTAGTTTAATGTCTGAACATCTTTGCTTAAGAATTAAGTTTTTACAGTTTGTTTTCAACCTGCAATTTACATACAGTATTGTTTCCTGTACTTGAAATCAATATTCACGAGTTTTTAATTAATGACATTACACAATGTAGAGTAAATCCTTTTGTGGGCTTAATAAGATTGTAATAAATTGCATTAATGACCTTAAGTATAAATTAACCTTTTCTCTAGAAATTAGAGCTGCCATTAAGATTATTATAGAAGCCTTAACTTGGACCAGATTCAAATATGGAAAATAAGTTACTCATGGTCAAAGCCATGTTGATTTCAGGGGGTAGTCAAATTTTATCTGTTGCAAACAGTATTAGACTTGAGGGGTGATGTTTCCCAGCCCAAGTCTAAATAACAGTGTAAAAGTAATCCTGGTCACTATTTATGTTTATCCATGTATGCAAAGAATACAATTAACTTAACTCCCCCTGAAATCAAAATGGTTTTGCCCAGGAGTAACTTTCCTCTCTTATTTTCAATCTCAGAATCTGGTCCATTGTTCTTAAGCTAGAGCTTGGAACCAGCTTACTTAAGATAACCATCACTATTCTTGTATATTGCTAACCCTCAACACCTGTTATTTGTATGCTCCTTCCTACTTGTCAAAATAGAAAGAAACATGTATTAAAATGTGTTGAGTCAGGCAGAAATATCACAATACTTATTTATGCAAATCTTCCCTTTTTTTGGATTCCCCTACTTTCACAACATGAGGAACATGAGTTAGTAAAGTTCCTCTGGTGGTTTTTATTCCTTTTCTTTAGCTACATATATGGTAAAAATGGCAATATATAAAATGTTTTGTAAATTTAAAAATCACTTCTTTTTAAACATATTCTTAATTAGATTATTCTATTTAAGGTAATAATTAACTGATGGCATAGCTATTTCCATCTTTATATAGTGACTTGCCAATTACAAACTATACAATTCTGGATTTTCTTTAGATGGCAATAAAAACAGTCCCATATGGCCAAACTTGTTATACGGGACTGGATTCATAACACCGCATTTTTTTCTTATGTGCCTAGTTGTCCGTGTTTAGCTACTACGCATGCATAGTGACTAGATTACGCTATCTACGTAGCGTTTAGTTACGTAGATTGCGTACATGCGGTCTTTAACGGCACACTAAAATAGTTACTATGCATGCATCGTAGCTAAAAACGCATAACTAGGCACGTAAGAAAAAAATGAGGTGCTGTGAATCCGGTCCAAGATTACCAGCTGTATTTTACCACATATAACTTTTCAAATTTTAAGCTGGCCACACACTAGAGTGTTTATTGGCCCAAACATACAATTATCATGGATTGAGTTAAAAATGGCTCTGGTGTGTGGACAATATTTTTTATTTTAATTAGTGAAAAACCCTCAGAAACTCTAGGGTTCGATTATCTCATTGTTCAGGATTCCTGACTGATAATCGGACCCTAGCTACAATTTTTTATAAAGTATCTGGTGTTCTGTAGTGCTGTGTCCTTTTTCACTCCCTGTCCAAACAGTCATTTAACACAGACGGAGAAAGGAAACAGCGCTGAAGAACACCACACACTGATGGGCTGCAGTGCTGAGTCTGGGGCAGAGTGGGGGCAATGTCATTGGGCAGTGAGGCATCAGTCCGGTTTGGGGGGGGCAGTAGCAGCGGAGAAGTCTGGCTGCTCTGTCCCTGCTGCTGCTAGTCTTCCCTCCGGTGTCCCTGCACACTTAACAGGAAACTCCTGCCATTATTGAGGGGTGCCCTGTGTAGCCAAGCAGCTGTGAGGGCTGTCAATCATCATAGCACCTCCCTCTTCAGCAAGATTATCGCTCCTAGCCTCTGCAGTGTGTGGTACCAATATTAGAAGCTTTCCGTAGGGGAAAATCGCTATGTTTATCAACTATCACATGCTGGAAACAATAATCAATGTAGTGTGTGGCCAACTTAACAATGCATTGTGCTGATCTCTTTGAACTGGATACAGATCTACTGTTGCTGGCAAATTGTAACAATGCTGCATCCTAACTACCATGCGGAGGAGGGGTGGCAATTCCCCTTGCTCATGCTGGAAACGCCAATTTGGTCACCCATGTTGTTGGCCATGATGAAAAAGATGATGAACTCTGTGAAGGAGTTAGATAATTTTGGTCCTCACATAATTCAATTGGTTTATTAGATAAATATAGATGAGAACTGTTAAAATACCCTATTGATTATTAATTATATAATGATTAATACCTTATCCCTTTCATGAATGACATTATTTGGCAAGTTTTAGGAGTCTCTGAATATCAGGTTCTATGTTGATGGTTTGGAAACTTTTACTGTAACGCTTGAAAGGTTCCCCTTCTGGGCCAATAACAAACTTCTCAAAGTTCCAGGACAGGTCAGACCGCTGTAAAGGGCTCCATGTAATACATCGGGGGTCAGAAATGAGACAAGCAGGTTCATCATCAGGAGTCGGTAGTTTGTCCTTTAAGTAAGCAAAAACTGGATGAATGCCTTTTCCATTGACCTCACATTTTTGAAAAAGGGTGAAACCAGGCTCAAAGCCATTACCTGGCCGAACATATTTTAAGGCATTTCGAATCTCTTCATTCTTACAGTTTTCCTGGGGAAGAAAAAGAGAAAGCTGATCATTTTGTTGGATGACCCATGGATATAAAAAAAAGTATCTTATTAATGATGCGCTAGCAGCATCAACCATGTGTATTTCATGACTCAGTAATATGACAAAATGTGGTTATAATGCAATTCTGCATTGTGGGGAGGAGTGGTGCTTATTCTGACACTTAAGAACAACAGGAGAAACCTACTTCACCCCCTGTGTAAGTGAGAGGCAACCCACCCTTAATAGATCACAAAAAGGGCTTATTGCATTAAACACATTGCCGTATTCTGATGGCCCATGCACTAATTATATGAAAGAGTGAAAGCCAGATTAATCCTATTTATATAATTTAATATTCATGCAGTATTGTTCCAAGAAGGCATGTCATATGTATAAGGCCGCGCAGCCTTGTGTTTTCTTATTACTGCTACTAGTTTTACTTTGGGAGCCTGACCGCTCCCCAATATGGCTGCTGCACACTTTTCAAATGGCAGCAGTGTCTTAATACATAGGCACTGCTATTTTCCATAATTAAAATGAATGTTATATATTTATTATTTATTATATATAATTGGCATAATGACAATAGACCAGATCCAGAGTGAAAATAACATAAAAACAGGTGGATCGATACACTGGATCGATTATCGATCCCAGCAGGAAGTGTCCTGATAAACGTGACAATTTCCCGCTAGGGAAATGTCCTGTCATTGGCACCATACACTGCTGGCAAATATAATACTAGCAGAACACAGAGGCACTTAAAGAATAGGGAGCCATTCAGTAAACTGTGGCTGTAAGTTAGTATATTATTTGGTGTTTTAAAAATTGACCATGTTCACTAATTGGAGCAATTATTTGCCCAATCAGCTGATAATTCGATCAAATTTCCATGTTTTTTTTTTTTTTTTGCAAATTTCCACGTTTTTTGCTTTTAATACAATGGGCTAGATTTACTAAACTGTAGAAAAGAAAAAATGGAGATGTTGCCCATAGCTACCAATGAGATTTTAAGCTTATTTCATACTAGAGTATGTCAGCTACAATTTAATTGGTTGCTATGGGCAACATCCCAACCTTTGCTTTTCTGCAGTTTAGTAAATCTAGCCCTAAGTGTAAATGACTGAAGAGGATAAAAATGTCAGTTTTTGGTAAGCAAGAGTTACCAAGCACAGCATATGTGTATTTGTGGAATGTTGCCTACATATATATACTTTATGGGATAATACATAAAAAAAAGTTCACACCCTCATAGCATATGGCCATTTAGTGGATTTCATGTGCACAACCATTGTGATTTGGATGTTGTGACTCAAAATGAAAACCATCACTATTGTTTTTGCCCCATTCCAGCACTGAGTTAAAATAAATTTATCATATTTTGCCATTATTTATATTCAACTTAATTCCTACTCGAACGGAACTTTGGAGCAATCATCATATTAAATCACAAATATTTAATTTAATGAGAGTTTTTAGACATATGTTCTTATATTATGTGTGCTTTTGCTTTATTTTCAATGTAATCTGCATAATGTAAGCACTTTCCTTCAATAACTATAAATGTTGCTTTACAGTAAAAATTGCTGTTACACTATAGAAATCCAAACGTTAATAATTGCCACTCCTATTTTGTCACATAAGAGTCTGCTTTTGCAGTTCCTGTGCCTTTAGTTTTAACCTCTAGCTAACATATTCTAGAGCAGTAGTGTAGGCACAAGCAGCTCTCTGTTAGCTTATATGTTTCAAAAGGACCTCACTCATATAAATATTTTTATCCCCAGACTATAATGTATTCATAACAAAACAGGTTTTTGTAAAGTGAATTAAATTAATAGTTAATGGTAAAGATGATTAATTCTTAGGTCCTATGTAGGTTTCCATGACAACAGTATCACCCAATAACAATGGTCTGAGTCTGGCTACAATATCTGTATGCACAGAGTCTGGTAGAAGCTATAACTGCATGACAATTCCATATTATATTTATAGCTACACTTACCTGATAGCCAAATTGATTACATGGAAATCCCAGCACCACAAGCCGTCGTGGATACTTGCTCTGCAGCTCATTAAGTTGGGTGTAGTCCCTGATGGTTGTATCTCAAAAGGAAGCAACATTTTCTATTAGAACTACTCTTCCTCTAAATACATTGAAATCTACCTTTTCCCCTTCAAGAGTTGTAGCATGTAGGTCATAGAAGGATTTAGCTATGAAAGACATTGTTCCTGCAAACTGGCACAATTCCGCAAGAGAAGGCGTATTTGAAGTCTTTTTCCAGCGATCATGTGACCCGTTGTTACTCGTGTTTATCTGTAAAGTATACTTTACAGAAAGGGGATATCTGAGCGTTACTGATACTGCCAGGACATTTCAGAATAAAGCTATTGTAACTGGTCAGTCAATGACGACTGTTTATAAAATATGCAGAGACACAGTAATACGAGTTTCTATTTCAAACAGAAGGTTATGTCTCTGTTGACAATATAATTATAATTCTGTTGTCAACTATATACAAATAAACTACCCAATAAGGAATTTATAAAAAATATTCATAACCATAAACAATAAGTGGCATTCAATGACCTTGAGCGGTCATTCAGACACACTGCCCTGGCTTACTGAGACCCCTCTACCTCAACACACACTTGTAATCACTTTGTTCCACTGTTCCACTAAACTTAGATGATCAGAACATATTTTTGCCATTTGCTCCCCTAAACCAGTAATTACAACTGTAATCAATTTGGGTTTTCTCCTCTGAGTTCTGGATCTAACAATTATTTCTTATTTATTAACAGGGTTTTATATAGCACTATCAGACTACGTAGCATTTTACAGAGATTATTTAGCATTCACATCAATCCCTGCCCAATTGGAGCTACATTCTAAGTTCCCTAACACACACGCACAGGATAATTTATTCAGCAGTAGCCAACTACAATCTAGGAACTTTATCCAACTTAGGGGAAATGTGAAGGGGGTAAGCAGACCACATATCTTTAGAAGACTTTTGCTGTATTATACAATACCCTAGACATATAATATCCTGAATTTGTTTTCCAATCTCAAGTTGCTGTTATGGGATGCGATCTGCAGAGAAGTGATATGGAACATATTTGGGTGAGAAGCAATACACTCAAGCAAGCACTACGGGCCTGAGTCAGACTTAAGAAGGAGCTTGACATTTTGGAACGGATTCACAGTTAAGAGTGAGTTGAGTGCGGGCAGATGCGCACCTAACTCACTCTTCCAGCCCACCCACCCCCGGTTTTTAGGTACCTTATGGCACTTACGAGTGCCATAGGGCTACATTATTTCTCTGTGCAATGTCCGTATGTCCCCAGCTAATCTAAATTCCTCCCCCTTCTTCCTAAAAAGCCCGAGGCGGCATAGCGCCGCCTCTTTCTGCGTAAATGACAGCATGCAGTCTTTAAAGACTGCACCTTCACTATCTACGTACCAATCTGCTACGTAGATAGCGTAAATGACCTACTATGCATGTGTAGTAGGTCATTTCGGCCAGATATGCACTTAAGAAGCAGAAGCTTCTTAAGTGTGAATCAGGCTCTAAGACAACAAGGTTTTGCTCAGGTGTAATTTTTCTCTCTTAATTTAAAGCTCCTTCTTAAGTCTGAAACAGGCCCTATATGCCAATCAGTTCTCAAGGTGTAAAACAAAGTCCTTCTTTAATGGTATGGTTGCCCTGATCAATTATCTCAAATGCGTTAGGGTATCTTGGATGCCTGCTGTCATTGTGGCTCCATTCAGACATAAAGTTATAAAAACAGGTAGCTCAGACTGTAGATTCACCGGTTCCATTGAGTCCCTTCTCCTGGCTGTTAAACCTCCCAGACATGCCACTATCCCAATATAAAAAATTGTTTTTGAAACACTCGAATAAGGCAGCTAAAACAGTTATCCCAGTATACTGACGGTCCTAAATCACAGACCCTCCAACATGACCCCCTCCATTTGGTACATAATACTCTGCTCCTGCTCTTCCTTCCTAAAATGATTGCAGTCACCTGTGTTATACTATTATTTGAATAGAAAGGTGAGTAACACAGGTGACTGCAATCAGAGATTAGGAAGGAAGAGCAGGAGCAGAGTATTAAGTACTGAATGGAGGGGGTCATGTTGGAGGGTATGAAATCACCCCATTCCCGAGGTTGTGGCTATGCAGAATTCACTTCTATATGACAGTTTATGAGATTGTCATGCCTGGACAGAGACCCTGAATTTGCAGCGACTTGGTCAGGCTCTGATTAACCAATAGATTGATAAGGCTACAGCCTTCAGGGGTAAGCAGCGTCACTGTGCCCTCTCCCATGCTCAAAGGTTGCTAAAAAATAATAATAAAAAAGCTGTGGCTGGAGTGCGCGCCTCCGTGTCGGCGATTCATTTAGACCAGCCGCAAGGCTGCAGAAGGCAGGAGCTCTGGGACTTGCTCTCTCTCTCCCCTACAGACTTCCTATCAGATCATTCTGACCAAAGCTGCAGTGGAGAGACTAAAACCCCTTGTAGACCCAGGTCTAACCCGTCTTTTTTTTCCCAGGTCTCACAGGGGACTGGTGGCAATGTGAAAGGTCCCGTGTTGTTTTTCAAAATGGGTCCTTCACAAAGACACCTGATTGGAGAGATTTATTTTTTATTGCTATGGCAATAGTAAAAAAATCTCTGTGTTAGGGTCGGATTCAATTAAAAATCCCCTCCCCCCATCAAATAAAATAGAAATTTTTTTTACATAGTATAGGGCATGCTTTTTTCCAAGCACCAGCATGCCCAAGGATGCCTGTGTCTAACACAACATGGTAATGTCCCCCCTAGATACCTAATAAAATATAGGGCCGCCCTTTACATTTAAAAAAATTATTTATATTAAATACATAAAAATTATTAATAAAAAAATTATTATTATTTTAAACATTTATTAAATACAAAATAGACTGATTAAGAAGAGCTGAAGCAGCAGTAAAAAAAGATGACAGTCAGAAGAAACATAAAGAATTAGTTGAGGTAAGTTAATAAACCAATGAAAAACATAGTAAGGAATACTTTTCCAGCCTGTTGTTATCTATCTACATTTGTCATGTATCTATGTTTCAGCATCGGTTAATCCCACCCAGCCCATTATTCTGTTTGTAGATTTCAGCCTGTCTTCTGTATTATCTTGTGTACTTCAGTTTCATTTGTTCTATTGTATATTTCATTAATTCTATTGTACTCTTGGAAGGCTGATGTTGCTAAATTCTGCTGACCTTCTGTGACCTTTCTTTTTTATTGTTTTTTTTAGCCGGCCACATACAGAGATGTCCTTGGCAACCGACATAAAGCTCTGATTGTCAAGGACATTGCAGTGTGGACAAACACTTCCCAACAGCCGCCCTGTACTGATCATCATAAGCGCAGTCCAGCGGCGGTCAGATAGTTTATGAATTCTAAATAATCCAATGATTGGGTCATGCGTTTCTGACAAATAATCAGATCAGGCAAGAATGGGTTGATAGTCTGATTATTGTATAGTGTGTGGCCTGCTTCAACCAGTTTTGTCTAATCAGCAATTGAGTATACCTGTTATTTAGGTTAGCAGATCACTTGTCATTGGTTTGCCCAATCAATGACAATATATATCATTCTGTGCCTGACTTACATACCCGCACCTAGCAGATGTTGATCATATTGTGTAGTGTCTGTTCAACTATATTTCTACTTACCAAAAGAGAAGGGGATATGTCTTAATATGGACGAGGCTTGATGATATGATTTATGCAAATCGCATCCCAAAGCCCCTTCCCCTGACCTCCAATGACAATTTTGAGAGTATTTCTAGAGTGGGGGCAGGGCTTGATGATGCAAATTGTATGAAAGCATGGCCTCAAGCGCACTGTAGGAGATTTGCAGGCTCTCCCGGGATACCAGAAGAACTGCTCGAATTTTGGGAGTTTCACGGATAATCCAGGAGAGTTGGCAACCCTGCTTTAAAGAGATTATCGATCCATCATGTTTGATTAGATGACTTGGTGCCTTGCGCCCTTATACGGCTTTCACATCACCATCTCTGAAAAACCCATTATTTTCTACCCGAGTTTTTCCTGGGCGAAATGCCAAGTCAAAAATAAAAATTACATTATAAGTCCACAAAAATCCGGGAAATTCCCTGGTCTGACCCTTTCACATGTGCCATGAATTTCCCAGGACTGCCCTGGCAAGCAATTGTCAATCAGCCTAAAGAGGAGCTCTTATTGGCTGAAAAAAAATGAAGGGGACCTCACTTTTTTGATAACCTACGAGACTTTTTAAGAGGACCTGAAAGGAGACAGGCTGCATTTTTTTTGGTACTTTTTCTGGTCTGTCTACCTGCAGTTCCACTATTTGCCACTATGAACTTAGTACATGCATGTCTCCTTTCTGGTCCACCCGCAGGTGAACCAGAAAGGGGACATACATGTACTTAATTCATAGTGGCAAATAGTGGAACTGCAGGCAGACAGACCAGAAAGGAGACCTATTAGTACTAAAACAAAATGAAGCCTGTCTCCTTTCCCTGCGTGTGGCTCCCGGCTACAGATTTGTGTGTCTTTGTGAAGGACCCAGGTTGAAAAACCTGGGTCCTCACTCTATGGGCCATATGCAGACTCCCGGACATATAACATATACGTCCGTAGTTTAACGTTTTTGACTACTGCGCATGCGCAGTAAATTTTTTACGTAATCTACGTATCTTTTCCATACATAGATTGAGTATATGCGGACCTAAAGACCGCATATACGCAATCTACATATGGAAAAGATACGTAGATTATGTAAAAAATTTGCTGCACATGCGCAGTATTTAAAAACGTTAAACTCCAGACGTATATGTTATTTGTCCGGGAGTCTGCATATGGCCTTATGTGTTTGTAGTTTATATCTGGAAAATCAGAAAACTGTACTTTTGAAGTACTTCAATTCAATGTACCATTGCTTCAATGTATATGCTTCAGATTTTGATGTTTAAATTATCTTGTGTATGTACATGGCTAAAGGTTTTTAATAAACAAATATTATACAAAAAAATAACTAGTCAGTGAAATTCTTCTTTCAATACAGAAAAATTCAGGGTCCTATTGAGCAATCACAAACAGCACAGCACAGTCAGTAAATAGCTGACACAGAAAGATCAGACATGAAAACATGTCCCTTAAACGTTATGAACCATATTACCCTCTGATAAGCAACATGCTACCTTTATTTTGCCAGGGGTCCTCTTTGAGATATTTGCTTTTTCTGTTTTAATACTTTCTAGGCAAAATATTGTTATATATAAGCAATTATGGCTTTGAAATGCTATACAATGATTTACCATTTGATAACATAGTAACTGGCCCACATGTCATCTGGTCAGTAAGATTGTTAGATAGTTTGGTGACACTTGCCAAACAGTAACCACACACTGGCAATAGGTCATTTTATTTCTAATTCATAACATTTTATGTGTTTGCTTTGGATTAAAAGATTTTAAAGTTAAAAGAAAACTATAAACAGTGGTCGATTTTTCAATAGGAAAATGCTTATGGCAACACTTGCTGGGACGCACCCGGTGGCAGAGCACAAAGGGGATACCTGAGAAGTTCCCTAACAGATCCAAGTGCCAGCAATCTAAGAAACATCTGTCCATGCCTATCACAGAAAACAAATTACAGTAGTCAACATTTTAATAATTACAATATTCTTCCATCTAAAGATAGTGAATGAAAGGCTACATCATTGGGCACATATTAGGATAATATTTTCACTGCTAAGTGCTCGCCGGTAATAAACCAGTTTATCAGACCTTAATCCAGTGCAGCTCCTCCCAACCTGAAAACCCTGCTCCTATTCTAAGCTATTTATTATTATTCACAGTAACACACTATTATGTGAAAGGTCAGCCATTTACCATGCTCTACTACAGGAAATTAAAAGTCAGAGGAGTATACAGCAACATGAAATCTGCTGTGTTTAAAAAGACTGCAGAGTGCACTGAATTTATTAAGGGTGGACGTTACACCCATCCCTTAATGCCAGCTCTGATATCTCAAAGAGAGACAGCCAAGGGTTTGAGGGAGGATTTGCTTTCTTTTGTTTCACAATGCCTTCCCCTGTTATACAGCCATTTTACATTTGCTTTCTTCCATTAAACAGGCACAGATTACAAGGGCGGTTACAATCTTAGCAATGCATTATACTTGTTATGCAATGTAATGCATATGCTTGGTTTGTGACTAGGAATGAGACATTACATCTCTATCCTATTGCCTCTCTCTGACAAGATTACATAAATTAGACTGTACAGAAATACCAGTCAGATAGCATGGATATGTTTGTCCAGTGTATAAGAATATACAATGCATTTTCCCTTTACACACACATCTACCCTATTGTTATACATTGTTACAGTGTTTACATGTAGACTATTTTCAGGGGATCCGCCTAGTGAATGTCTCAGTAAACACTCTCAGTTCTAAAGACTAGGACAAAAGAACATGTAGGCCTGCCCTTGTCACACACTGCCCAATACCTCTCAATACACAACAGATGTTGTAGTTAAAATAGAAAAGAAAGGAAAAATAATGAAAATTTTAGAAATCCCTTGCAAGATTACAATGTGGCTTTAATCTTAATATATATTCATTCTCTCTCCAGAAGTAAGTCCCCTGTCTAGGAACATCGGTGCATATACGCGTGCCATATGTTCCGCTAGGGTACCTTTAGATGTACGTAACTAAGTTATGTACGTCTGTAGGTACGATGAGGGGGCCAATCCTTCATTTATGATTGCTGTATCTCCGCGTGCAGTGGTCTATATCTAGCCCATTGTTATTTGGTTTAATATGATCCTTGTAACTGATACGTTACAGGTTTATGGCGGTGGATAAAATGACAAGAGTTTACATAATAGGGACATTTATATAACAGTTGCACACAACTATGCAAACACTGTAAAACATAAAGAACATATTTTCCATACTTATAAATACTAAACTGACAGTGTTTGAAACTGTCCCCTCCTTATTTTTCATCACCCTGCAGTGGAGTTTTGGCCAATTTTAAAAATAAAATAACAGTTACACATATTAGCATACATTTTGTTTGGCTTGCAAGTTTTTGATGAGTGTCACATTTATTGTCACTATTGCATGATGAAATAGTCTGAAATATACATGCCTTTTCCACTCAAATCTACCATCCCACTGTTAGGTTTGTGTACTTAAGTACTTTGTACTGTGATGATACATACTAGAAGTGAGATCCGCATAAAATATAGAAAATGCAGGATTCTAGGAACAGCTGTGATTTTTAAGCAGCATATTTTACTTTCTTTTAGTTAAAAGTTTATTCTTAATCAAGGACACATCTATATAACAAAATTAAATCTGCACTAGAGAACTGTAACCTTAATGCATTTCTGTGCAAAGGAAAACTCACATCAACAGAGAATGGATAGCTTCCAGCGCCATGAGCCCATCGCTGGTGGACAATAGAACATAGCATTTCTATAAATGATGTAGATTTATGTGAGAAAATCCTTTAGTCCACAAGCTGTGCTAATCAACAACAGCCATGCTGGCATTTGTAGTTCTATAAAGTCTGATCAGATATACAGGAACGATGAAGCTAAAAAACATTGCAGTGTCAAAGAAAAACCACACACACAGAAACAGAAAACACCTGAAAATAAAATCCTGCCCTGAAGAAATAAAAAGCAACAACAAAGTGTGCTTTATATCCTTTATTCTCCTCAGTCTTCCTATCCTGCACTACAATGCGACCACAAGGGTAGTGTCAGACCTTAGTTGCAATCTATAAACATTTATAATAGCCGTGTATTATTAGCAACACGCGGGTATCGGTCCAGCTGCTATGAGGGGGGACCTTTTAATTCAATATCATAAGCAGAGTTGGGGGGGTCACACCCCATTCTGAACATCAGTATCTGGTATTAGGACATACCACACTGCTACACAGTAGCGCCTTAAGACTGATTCTGTTTATCGTGTCTCTAATAAATGCGGTTGGAAACAAGGTAAACTGTAATTTTATGAAACTGCGAGCTTGTAATATCCTTTCGTAGAAAATAAATAATTATATCACGTAACTGTCCTCCATTTTGTAAACCAGCAAGACTGCAGTAACGACGCATCGTCATTCCTGTGAAACACTACTGACCTATCAGCAAGACCCTTTCATGACACGCCCCGTAAAGCCACCATTTTGTGAGTTTAGCCGCAAGGCGGGAGGGCGGAGCAATGCTGGTTCTGGCAGAGAGGAGGACGAACGTGACCAATCACGTGACTATGGCGCGCCCCTTTTCCTAGCGGTGCCCCGCCCCTGTGTATATTGTTCCACCGCAGTCCTAGAGCTGCGTCATTCTGAGCTTCGGAAGAACACTTGCAAGAGGTTGGTTTGTATAACTGCGCTACAGAATTATGGGAATTTATTTCATTACTATTTTATTTAGGTTCCCTCAGACTCATTTCTTGGTGTATTGTTGTTGTGGATGTAGTCTTTATAGAAAATTCCGGGATTGGCGGGGTGTAACCGTAGTATGGATGCTTATAGCTAAAGCTTTTGCTTTATTTTGGGAATAACTATGATTTGTAGATTAGCTGCTACTATATCATGCAGCAGGAGCCTGTGATGCTTACGAGCCGTGCAAGATGCCCAGTCCCCTCCTCCTAGTCATGCGATCGGCGCCATTTTGTATAGCCTCGCATGGCGTGCCGTTGTCTGTTTTAACGATGTAATTTCCCCTTCGTTGATGCAGGTTTCTCTAATTGATCTCCAATATTCAGTGCTTATTAATAGTGTATTTTTGAACCCGTTTGAACTTTTTCATTATCGATACATGAGGTGTCTGCGTTATTGCGTGTGATGTGAATCATACATTTGTGCTAGGCTTAATGTAAGATGTTTTACATATTGGTTAGTATGTGCTTATGATATAAATTTTCAAGGTAGGGGTGTTGTGGCCGGTGGTGTACACGGTGGGCGTGGTTAGGAGTGGGATGGGGGTGGTTCTGTGAGTGGAAGACACTGCAGTGGAAGGAAAGTGCTCGTGATCGCCACCTAATGGTCTCTTGCATGCAACATATTTCTATCCCAACATGTAGCTTAACACAGCTTAATTGTTATATTTCAGATACTATACTCGCAGTATAAATAAAAATGAGTGGCTGCAGAGTCTTCATTGGTCGTCTGAACCCAGCTGCTAGAGAAAAAGATGTTGAACGTTTCTTTAAGGGATATGGAAGAATCCGAGATATCGATTTGAAGAGAGGTTTTGGATTTGTGGTAAGTTCTGTTTTTTTTTATATTTTGTTTTAGTTGAAATGTATATTTTCAATAGGAAATCATATAACAAGTGTCTACTACTTGAGTCATACAAACTGACCTTTAAATCTAATGAGAAAATCAAAGGAATATATTTGTTAAAATAGTGGCTCAAAGAACAGCTAATCAGTCACCGAGGTTAGAACAGTACAGTTTTTAATGGAACCCCTTCTACCTTTTGCAGGAGTTTGAGGATCCTAGAGATGCTGATGATGCGGTTTATGAACTTGATGGAAAAGAGCTGTGCAGTGAAAGGTGGGCTTTCTTTAGTTTAAAAACAACAGTTTACTGTCTTATAATGTTTACACTGTAATGCATTATATCTAATATCAAATTTTATTATCTAGTCCCTAACCCTGTTTTACAATTTTAGGGTGACTATTGAGCATGCCCGTTTGCGTGTCCGTGGTGGTGGCGGAGGTGGAAGAGGACTTGGGAGGGGCAGGTATTCTGACCGGTTTAGTAGTCGCCGCCCACGTAATGATAGAAGGTAATTAAATATTTGCTCTTCTAAGATAATGAAGACTTTGAGGTCTACATAATTAAATATTCTATTATGTTCTCTGACAATGATTTCCCTCTTTTCCTTTATAGTGCTCCCCCAATAAGGACTGAGAATCGTCTCATAGTAGAAAACTTATCGTCGAGAGTGAGCTGGCAGGTTTGTTGACTCTTGTAAAAATGGGGGTACTTGGGTATGTTCATGTGTGCTTCAAGTACACATTTTATTAATGGGATTATTATTGGGTGTGGGGGTAATATCTTTGTATATCATAATTTTAACCACATATTAAACCCTTTATTTGCCAGCCTATCTGTGTGTCGTTGGCCTTGTGACGAGGAGCGCCTGTTGGTTATCGCTCTGTGTTGGTCACTTTTGGTTGGGCCGGGTTGAATTTGCCAGTGAGCTCCTACACTGCCTGTTGGCTACCTAGATCCGTTGATGGTCTAGACATACTGGAGCGCTTCCTTAAGTGCCAGATTGCAGCGACCCCCCCATGAGAGTTAACGAGATCTGGTCCTTAAGTTGAGATGTTCTTCCTGTAAAGATTCCGAATAAGAGGTCGTGGTCGCAAAGAGTTGAAAGATACGCAATTAGGTGGTCGTTGGAATCCTGGTCGCAATAAAGTCCTTGGTAACACCACAAGAATAGAAAATGATGGTCTCCGTCCATAGTCTTCTATTAGGGAGGGTCGTTCGATATACAGGCTTCCATGAATTGGGTAGCCCTCAAGTGGGTGTGAAGAGCCAGTCGGGCTTGTCTCGTGACGGTTCTCCAGTCGCTTTATGCAGTTTGCTGGTTGAATAGCCTAGGGATTTGTTATTAAAGGTAAAGTAATTTACATTTTTAATGACATCATGGGCACCAAATAAATGGCTATGTATTTAATTTAGTAATGTAACACTAATCTATAGTATATTTTATAACTCAACCTAAAACTTAAAACTAGCTTCTTATTGTTGAAGACTTCACTTATTTTGTGCCCTTCTGTAGTTTTTGCTGTTCTCAGACTCCAGAATGGTGAAATCACAATGTCCAGTTCTCACTCTAACACTACATTTCTATTCCAGTCTTTATTTTGTGTAAGCATCTCATGCAATTATGTTAACAAGATCTCAATCTTACATTAGGATTTAAAAGACTTCATGCGACAAGCTGGAGAAGTTACATTTGCTGATGCACACAGACCAAAACTGAATGAAGGGTAAGCTCTTTCTAAAATATCTGTCTAGGATGGTATTCCTCTGTGTGTGTGTGTGTGCGTGTGTGTTTAATTTTATATTTATCTATTTTTTCTTCTATCTTTTAGGGTTGTTGAGTTTGCATCGTATAGTGATCTAAAAAATGCTATTGAAAAGTTATCTGGCAAAGAGATAAATGGAAGGAAAATAAAGCTTATTGAAGGAACCAAAAGACACAGGTTTGTGAAATGTTTGTTTATAATGTTTCCCATCCATAGTTATATAACGCACTTTAAAGACTTAGGGGCTGATTCAGAGTTTGGGAGTTAGGGTAATAAAGGTGCAAGCTAAACCATGTTTCAAAGTAAGTGGTGTTAATTTAAAATCTTTTGCATGCAGGGAAAATACATTACTGTTACACAGAACTCGCATACTACATAGCTTTATGCTTCTATAAAATAGAGTTGGGCTAAGAAACATTACCTCTGAATTGTAATTCTGCTTTCACTATTAAAATTCACTCACTTTGCAATTAACATGGTATTGCTCAGGTCTACACTTACACACACCTAAAAAGGTGTAAGTGCGGCTCTAAATCAGCCCCTAAGTGCTTAATTACAAGTGTTTTTTTTAATTTAAGTGATGACACTAGTATTGTGTAGTAGCTGACTGGGTCTTGAATATTTTTTTTCATTGAAATTTTTATATCAGCAGGTCCAGGAGCCGATCCCGTTCCCGCAGCAGGAGCTCTTCAAGGTCTCGTAGCCGTTCTCGCTCTAGGAGCAGGAAATCTTACAGCCGTTCTCGTAGCCGTAGCCATTCTCCCCGCAGTAACCGCAGCAACCGCAGCAAATCTAGGTCTGTGAGTAGGTCCCCAGTTCCAGAAAAATCCCAAAAGGCTGCATCTAGGAGCCCATCAAAGTCGCCTGCTTCTGCTGATCGCCAGAGGTCTCGGTCGCGGTCTCGGTCTCGATCAGTTGACAGCAGGAACTGAACTTTTGTAATTTAATTTTTTTTTTACTTTTTTTTTTTTTACCACTTGTTTTGTGAAATACTTGCTACTTTTTTGGTAAGTATCCAAAAATATTGAGCAGGAAAAAAGACTTTGGACCACAGACAGTAGGATATGCTGTAAACTGTCTTTTGATAAACATCACCTGCTTGTCATAAATGTACAGTTTTGTGTAAATTAATCCCCCAATGTCACCCTAATCTTTTCCCTTCTCCCACCTTTGTTAAAGCATTAGATGGTTCTATTCCAGTCTTCTGCACTTTGCTGTATATATAGCTAATTCTCAAGTGTTCTCACTACTTTCCTCTGCTTCCATA
This sequence comes from Limnodynastes dumerilii, assembly GCA_011038615.1. Classification (NCBI taxonomy): domain Eukaryota; kingdom Metazoa; phylum Chordata; class Amphibia; order Anura; family Limnodynastidae; genus Limnodynastes; species Limnodynastes dumerilii. The sequence goes on from WWET01000426.1 coordinate 484,992, forward strand.
CAATGTTTCATTTGTGAAATATGCTACCCAAATAAACTTTATTAAATAAAAATGATTTCATGCTTCTTACAGTGTTTAAGATACATCTAAATTTGCTTGAAGAGTTCTGGGCCTAGGTGTTTGACTCCCAATGCGGATGCCAATACTATTGTTTTTGGAACGGATTTTATTTTTTTTCCTGCAATGGCTTGTTAATTAAACTCCCTTAATGATCTAGGATTCCAATTTTAAGGTGTAGAGTATAGATGCTGATATTGGAAGACCTGGGCACTCATTTTGCATACCACTTACCTGTTGCTGCCCTACTGAACTATGGTGTCTAATTCAACAATGTCTTAGCATATCTAAGCATGGTACAACACATTCATCTCCAAAACAGGCTTTTTGCACGATAGCATACCATGGTTCTATATGCAACACCTAGTTACCCATGTATGCAACCTTGTCCCAGTCTACACCAGACTTCTGCTCAGGATATGCTTACTGTCCATACTTACAATGTTTATTACAATCCCTTTAGTGGTTAAGGAGGTCAAGAATACAATGAATATGTAATATAAGGCTTTATTCAAGATGGTTGTGCAGGTTTTTTTTCCCCACATCCATATGGTAAGATTCAGGGCTGTATAATGCAGGGGTTGTTCACCAATTGGGAGTAATGCAACTGTAAAGGTGGTTATTGGAAGCTTAGTATGAAGTGTTGGGTTTCAGAGTCCAGTATTAAGGGATGGTGTTGTCTAAATCCATTAGGATGGGCATATACATGTTACTAATGAAGTTATACAATAAAGACTACATTCATGTTAGGTCTGTGAGAATAGGGCAGTTTTTAGTGTGCCTAAAGCACTTGTGTTTTTGAGGCACTAGAAAAGAATATCAATGAAGCTATCGAAGAACCTCTTTGTAGGGTGGCTTCCTGGTTACTCCTTTCGAAATACATGGTAGAGCGTCTCCCTAAAAATGACAGGTGATTGGATCCAGAAGCATGCTATTTCTGGCCATGACCGGAATTGCTTGTGTAAGTTTCTTACACCCTCTGGTAGCTCTTAAACCCAGGAGGAAATATTCCAAAAATGTATTTTCACACATAGACCCAATACCATATTACTGGCATCTATATTTCTCAAGATTACTTGTACAAAACAACACAACATGACTTGTATATGAGCTGAATATAAATGTTTAGCATATGGGCTGACTTGCCACTAGTCCCCAGCAATGCAAAGAATTAAGTCTAGGAACATCCTTTAGACAACGGTCTGCTTTTAATGGCAATGTTAAAGATATTCAGTATGGAATATGAGATGTAAATTTTCATGAAAAAAAACCTGAATGGAGCTAATGTATTTGCTTCAGAGCAGCGGATAGCAGATGCTGTGTCTGGCAGTATCACTTATCGTTTACAACGTTCTTTCAAGGTAAAGCCCTATTGGATACGGATTAATATCATGTTAAGAAAACAGGATTTTGTATAAAACAGGATAAAGGGAACATATAGTACAAAGAAACACTAAAAGCTGGATATGGGGTGAGCAGGCGCTGTAACTTTGCAGGGGAGGTGGGGTGCTGCTATGACCGCTTACAGGTGCCCCAAAATGCAACCAAGAATTTGATAATAGAGAACATTTTAGGTGGAAGCGGGCGGGATAGCACAACCCCTAGGGTGTATCTAAATAGGGAGGATGTAAAGGAAGTATCAGGAATATATATATGTATAGTGAAAAATGGTAGGAGAGGGAAATGGAGCAGTCTCGGTTCTTTTAAGTCAGGAAAGTCTTGCTACTGCCGTGGTTCCAATAGTACTCTTTGAAGATGGTGCAGTCAGATGCATGGAAAAGATAAAAATGTACTATAGTGTAACACCATTTGATAGTTGGTTATAGGTACTCACATGTAGGATGCAGGTATCACGCCTGTAACGGGTGCTTAGATAGGTAGAGCTCCTTCTGGATCTGGACTCTGTGTTGCCTCCGGTGCTCCTGCAGGGGTTCCTCCTCGCGGGGTGCCTTCGGTCTGTCACTGGTCCTGGTGTTCGGAGCTTCTTCCTTCTGTGTTGAGCCCTTCGGTGCTGGGTGCGGGTACCTCTCAGCGTGCGGGGTAATCAGTCAGCAATGGTATTCACGCAGCGATATAACTATGGTGCAGAGGCGTTCCTTTCACGGGCTTACCTGCTGTGCTGGGATTCCCCTGTTCTGACGTCAGCGTGCAGTTGACTGGGGAAGCCTCGGGGGGGATGCCCGGGGTTTTGCGGTGGTTCTGCAGGGAGGTCCGGAGGGATCTCCTGGTTGTAATAAGGCTACAAGTGCAATACCTCATACCTATAACCAACTATCAAACGGTGTTACACTATTGTACATTTTTATCTTTTCCATGCATCTGACTGCACCATCCTCAAAGAGTTCTATTGGAACCATGGCAGTAGCAAGACTTTACTGACTTAAAAGAACTAAGAGACTGCTCCATTTCCCTCTCCTATTATCTCTACCATTTTTCACTACCCAAATTCACTACACATATATTCCTGATACTTCCTTGATATCCTCCCTAGATTTTGATACACCCTTGGGGTTGCGCTATCCTGCCTGCTTACACCTAAAGTTTTCTCTAAAGAAACACTAAAGCTGGGCACACATGAGAGCGATTATCGCTCCCAGAATGTGGCTGCCGATAAATGGGACGATTTTCCCCTGGGGAAAAGTCCCGATATCGGCACCATACACTGGAAGAGGCTGAGAGCGATAATCTCTGTTGTAGAGCCTGCAGCCAGCCTATTGGCTGGCTGCAGTCTCTCTCTGAGAGGAGACCCAGCTTTCACGCTGACAGGCTCCAGCGCTGTGTCCTCTCTCCCTCTGTCTGGCTATACAGTGCTGTATAGCCAGACAGGGAGAGAGGACACAGCGCTGCAGCCTGTCCGCGTGAAATTTTCATCGATCAGAGAGAGAGACTGCAGCCAGCCAATAGGCTCTACAGCAGAGATTATCACCCCCAGCCTTTTTCAGTGTATGGTGCCGATATCGGGACTTTTCCCCAGGGGAAGATCGTCCCGTTTATCGGCAGCCACATGCTGGGAGCGATAATCACTCTAGTGTGTGCTCTGCGGTCCCTTTGAACAGGTAAGATGGTAAGCCACCTGCTCCATATCACAAAGTTTTACCTCTTTAGCTCCTTGGTTAGTGTTTAGAGCTGTGATGGATGTGCATTTTGGAGCACTTCTAAAATGCGGCCATACCAGCTGTGTTAACCACCGGAAGTCTCCAATTATTTTCTTTAGTTATTTTTTCATGTTTCTATGCAGACATACACAGTACAAAAATTTATATAAATAATATATATAAAAAAGAAATAAAAACAGACACACCCTGTACCTGGATTCATAACAGATCATGAACCATGGAAGAAGACCCACTGTTCCTCTTCTGGTTCCAGGTCTGATGCTTCTTATTAAATTGAAAAGGTTAACCAGACAGTTAATAATTTTGTCAAAAACCTATAAATGACCTGCAGGAAAGAATGTGGAAGTTAAGACACAGAAAAGGTTGTTGTCAATACAGGCCATAGCCACAGACAACTTCTTTTTTCAATGTACTGGCGAACACAGCTAAACCTTTTGCACGCTTTCTGGTTCAGTTTGCACCCATGGAAGGAATAGGGTACACAACGCTACTAACACATTAATCAATAATCACCTCATTGTCTGGTCAGCTTGCTGGATGACTCAGTCTCCAGAACTTACACATGCAAGAGATCACTTATCTCCCAAGTACCGCTCGCACCAATCGCTGGCCTATCCAGGACCTAATGCCTTCTATCTACTAGCAGGGCCTTGTGCCCACCGATGGCCTTAAGGACTCACCAGCAAATGGCCTGGGCTACTGCACAACCTTTAAAGGTGGCAGGGGTGTCACTTGCTTGTACCTTATGGGAAGAGAATTTCAATCAAACGATAGATCCCCTCTAGAGTTTCACCATTCTCCGCCTCCCCGATTTTGTCTTCTGTGTTACAGTATCCAGGAAGGGCTCTCACTAGGCACAGAGGCTAAACCAGGGCCAGGTATTCACTAGAGCTCCTGTTGATGGGGTTAGGCTTGGCTGCTGGCACCTGATAGGTTGCGGCCCCTGGCGATAGCCTCCAAGGAAAACCTGTACACAAATATGCAGGCTGGAACCCTTGAACGCAGATAGCAGACTGGAACCCACACACTGAACATAGATGGTAGAAATAATCAGTAGTAGGAACCAGTGAAAGGTAGCCACAGATGTGGAACAAATAACAGACAAGGGCCTCCGAGAGGTACCTGACCAACTGGTAGATGACACACACACTAAAGAACAACTGGTACCAGGAGGAGCAGGTAAAACTGGAGATGGAATGCAGCACACCGCTAACAGGAGAGCAGAGTCTGATGGCCTGACTCGCGCTCACATACACACTGACAGATGGAATACAGTGGAGATGGTAATCACCAGAGTTAGACTCATGGGGTAGAAACACAAGGGGAGATGATAAGCTCCAAGTGTACACTACAACAGAGGGAGCCCAGGACCCTGGCTCTGCTCATTGTGAGATGGTAAATACATTGGCCCATACACAAACAGAGATGGAATCACTCAGAATGACAGGTACAGTGTGAGATGGTAAACACACTAACCACTCAGCAGAGGGAAATAAGCTGAATCGGCCTGAGACCTCAGTTGCCAGTATGAGTAGCAAGCTACTCACACCGCACGCTAAACACACAGACAATGGGGCAGATAACAGAGACAGAGAGGTTAAGGGTAACACCAGGAATAACAGAGAAACAATAAGCACGACACGATCCAAGGCAGGATCACGAGGAGAACGCAATCAGAACACCAGGCAAACACAGGAAACTAGATGCTATAGCCAACAATGAGGCTTTCCAGGCTCAGGCTATTGAAAGTCCACTCCTCCAATCAGCTGCAGAGATCAGGCACACCTTAATTGAATATCTGAGGGCAACCAGCTGCACCACAATCACAATAATTAGATAATGTACCAAAAGTCTTGAAGTTGTGGGAGCACAAGATTCACATTGTTAAATTTTTGCAGATCGACCTCTATACACAGTTTTTAGCTATCCATGATCTACTGACCACATGAGAACATATACCATACTAGACTAGCCAAAAGGGCGAGAAGACAGCCAAGCAACAAAATAGATGGAGGAAATTGGTCTGAAACCCATATATAGAGTAATAGCTTTATGGTCCCTGGTGTCCGGAAAGTTTTTTGAGGATGAGGGAGATGAGAGCATGTTTGAAGGAAGAAAAGAAGATTTCTGGTCCTCAAATGATCAATCATTTCTTATACATGAGTGCACAAGAAGGTTTTTAATTTTCTTATTTAATCGATTGGCCTTTTCCCAACTTTCACTAACTTACTATACTTTCTTTTTAAATCAATTAAAAATATTCTATAGGGTGGTATAAATTATTAAACTGCAACCCTGCCTTCCAGCCACTGCTGTGCCACACTGTGTTTCATAGATGTGATCTATTCTTTCCCATTGCTAGGTGTTGTCGCAGCTGTTTATTTCATATCTTATAAACTTGTTTACTTTGTTTCAATATTCGCTGGCATTATATTTGAACTAAATCTTAATGAAATGTTAATTCTAAACCGCTAACGGTGTGCACCTAAACTGTGGTCCCTTTTTTTTTTTGAGGCTCTCTCTTGAAGCTTTGTATACTGTTGAAATGGACCAGATCCTGATTGCTGTTCAACAGCTGAATTCCGCAAGCAGCTCTCAGAATTCAGCTGGAAGTGCGTATGTGTGTGCCAGATGTTTTGCATGGATCACCAGAAGTACGGAAGTTAGTTCCATATGTCTGGATATAGGTTCAACAGGATGGCGCATCTCCTCCCTCTGCCTAAACTCCATAAGGTGGAAGGGGGGGGGGGGGGCTGA
>WWET01000426.1:491154-501181 GCA_011038615.1 Limnodynastes dumerilii
TTGATGGGGTGGTAAATGCGAATGCAGTGGACCTCAAAGGAGGTGAAAGTGAGAGAGGGCTCAGGGAGAATGGGCCTGATCCAGATCAACGATGTAGCGCTGAGCGTGCTAACGCTCAGCGTTACATCGCTGACTCCCCCCTGGCACTCCCCCTGTGTGAGCGTATGGCCCCTTCCTTACGCCGGGCGAAGCTAGGGGAGCCTTCACCCGGCGTAAGGAAGGGGCCATACGCCCGCACAGGGGGAGTGCCAGGGGGGAGTCAGCGATGTAACGATGAGCGTTAGCACGCTCAGCGCTACATCGTTGTTCTGGATCAGGCCCATTGTCCTTTTAAAGTTCCAATGCAACAGTTAAAAGCGGTGATTTCCCGATGCCACAGGTAAGTGGCGTCAGGAAGCATTGTGTAAGCGGGTTAACAGGTCCGTGCTTCCTGACCCATGCACGTGGCGTCCGTGGTTGCTTTCTGATGTGTTTCCTGGTTACCAAACCGGGCCTCAATTCCAGAGGTGTTTGTAGCAACAAGCGATTTGGAAGAAAAGGAGTAAAACACTGAATCGTGCAGATCAATTGACATTTTATAAAAAAAAAAGTGTTAAAAAGTGTGGTGGACATTCGCAATGGAAATATCTAAAAATGCATAAAAGGGTAAGGTTACAGTATATGAAGGATTCACCTCTGGTACCAAGGAGCTTCCAATCCCAGACTATGGTCCAAACATTAGTACCGGTCTTTCTCAAGGCAATACACATAATGGGCCTGATCCAGACCTACGCTCCTGTGTGTAACATATTAACGCCGAACGTACCACCGATGCACGGCAATAAGCACCTTGCTCGTGCCTAGTTTAGCTTCCATACGCTCAGCAAACCCTACCCTAACTTTTGTGTTCGTACCCGCGGCCGTGCGTACGTTCAATGCGTATTAACAATGCTTAGCACGCCCACACTGTACAATTTAAATGCCTCACCCTGCCCTCGGTTCGTGGTTACGGCTTTCGTATGGCAGGCACGCTCCCATGATCGGTAATACGCAGCGGTTACGATTAAGGCCCATACAAAGATCACGCAAAGATTTTCAGACCATAACATGAGCGTATCATCTGTCCCACGCATGCGCAGTAAGTATAAATGGCCATTTTTACGCATACAACCGCCGTATACCCGCACACGTGTGTAAGTCTGGATCAGGCCCAATGACACTACAAGAGGTATATATAAAAAGAATGTAAAATGTAAAGTTCATTCATGGGTTGGACTGTAATGAGGGGAGGTCCCCAGCATGAGAAAAAATTTAAAGTGCAAGTAGTACAATAAAAGGATCACACACATATATAAAATCCTCCTTATAAAAACCATTTGATTTCAAAATCATTATTTAGTCCTTTAGGGTGCAGGGTAGACATATTAAAATTCCATCTCATTTCATGTTTGGAAAGTGATTCTTGTTTATTATCTGCCCTTCATTTTGCAGTTATTTTATCTATTCCAATGGCTTTAGATATGTCAACAGGTGAACAGGAATGTTTTTCATTATAATGAGTAGAAACACTATGCTTTAAAAAACCTTTTTTAATATTATTAAGTTCAGCCAACCTTGTTTTCAATTGGTGACCAGTTCTGCCTATGTATTGGAGTGTCACGTGATAAAATGGTCAGTGCTGAATATTTTCTTATTATTCGTTGATATAAATTCCGTAGTTTTATTACATTGATTTTTGTGTACATGACACATTTGGCATGTCCCACACCTGTAAAAACCCTTTGATGAGATAGTGGGGTTTCTGTGCCTCACATGCTCAGCGCTATTACCTTTGACTTTTGTTCTGATTTATCATTGGCTGTCTCTGATACTTCCTATCATTGGTATAAGCTGCATAGAGGTTTCCTTTTGCGCTTGACATTCCCTATGTTTTTGTTTTACTTAATGGGTGCTGTCTTCTCCTCCCTGCAACCCCTGCTGCTGCATTCCAGTTATATTTAAGTACCTCAGGATTGAGGCCACGTTCTTATGGGCTCCTGGTGAGCTCTCTGATATTTTATTTGTAATTTTTTCTTTTGAGTCAGGAGCAAGTATACTGTAGTCAGTATAACTCGCTCCTCAGACAGTTAAAACTGGTGACAGTGCCAACAGCCATGATCTCAAGGATCACAGAGTTCTCCGCCTATCTGTGTGAGGCTGCAGCTAAGATATCTGTTACTTTCAGTTGCGGCCAGGCGAGCGATTTGACTCCGTTCATGGTCTGTGGAGGCGGATACTAGAACTCTTTGGTTTCCCTTCCTATTGAAGGATCCCTTCTCTCTGACACTCCGCTAGATAATATGATAACACAGGTGACTGGAGGCAAGAGTAATTTTTTGGCCTCATTCTCCCAGAAAGGGACAAGGAAATACCAGTTTAAATCCTTCTGCCCAGCAGTCAGAGGTGCTTTTTCCGCTAGAGGTCAGTCCTTTCGGGGAAGATTTTCCAATTCCTCTACCGCTAGAGGAAACACCAGAAGAGGGAAACAACCCTGGGCTCCCCGTTCTAAGGAACCATAAGGTCCCAGAGAAGTCCAGCGCATGGCGCTGCAATTTTTCTTCCATCCACGGAGGAAGTAGGAGGCAGACTGCTCTATATCCGGGACAGATGGTTGATCTCCACCAAGGACCAGTGGGAACGGGGTGGTATTCAGGGGTTATTTGATAGATCTCCGAGAGCCATCCCTTTGCAGTTTTCTCCTCTCTCCTCCCCCTCGGGATCAGTCCACCAGAACTCTATTATTAAATCTCCTAGATTCCCTATCTGCTCTCAAGGTCATTACAGTGGTTCCAAATTTCAAGAGAACAAAGGGGTTTTACTCAATCCTGTTCCTAGTCTTCAAGCTGGCCGGATCCTTACATCCTATTTTAAATCTAAAGGAACTGGTCTCCTACATTCGGATCCTAAAATTCCAAAATCCCCCAAGAAATGGAAAAAGAAGAATTCGTAGCTTTGATAGATTTAAAGGAAGCCTATCTTCATGTGCCGATTTGGGAAGAATACCAAGCATTACTGAGATTTGCTATCCTGGAAAAGCATTATCAGTTTTACCATTCAGCCTCACCACAGGGTTTTTACTAAAACATTGTGTTCTCCGGGAATTATCATCATTCCTTACATAGACGACCTTCTTCTGAGGGCGCCGTCAAGCTGTCAACAGTTTTCGATGCGCCAACAATGAGTGTTTCTCAGCAGTAAGCACTGTAAAAGGATTACTCCTTAAATGCCCACTCCTTGTAGGCCTAAACAACCCCATTGTAACTGTGTCGCCCAGATTGAATCAGAGAAATGGATTTACCAGTAAGTACCAAAATCCTCTTTTTGCAATAAAGCTCCAACTGTGAATACAAAGAATGCAACAAATGTATATAATTCAGTGAAATACATATATGGAACACTATTGAGACTGATAACAACAATTATATTTGCTTTCAGCTTGCTTGCAAAGCTTACTTAAGTGTTACTGTAAACTGGGTTTATAACATCTCTACATGCTGTTCAGTCTTTCTAGAATATTGGAAAACATCAAAACCCTCCCTCCTTTTGAAATATCACTATTAATATGAGTTGCCCACAGTTCCCCCTACTGTAGGAGAGCTTCCGTTGTGGTAGTATGGTAAATATGGAAAGTAAGTGATTAGGAACTGCACATGGGACCATGTTAGCCAGATAAGGAACTATGTTGTAGATTCATAGCAGTGTTATAGGCAATTCTTTGGGTGGTGAGTAGAGTAGTCTTTATACTTTGGTTTCCTTTGCAAGTGTGGCCAAACAATTCATCTAAAATACAAAAAAACTTTATTTTTTAGACAAGTGTAATGGAGATGTTCCTGGATTCTGTGTGATTGTTTTTTAGGTTTGGGAGGACAGACAGAATTTATAACATAGATTAAACAGAAATATTATGTATGTTCTGTGAAACACATTTAGAAATAGTTCCACATATCTACACACTGGAAACATGCAGCAAGACATAGAGAAACAATATTTATTTATTAACAGGTTTTTATATAGCACTATAAGATTACACAGTGCTTTACAGAGAATATTTTACATTCTCATCAGACCCTGCCCCTGTTGGAGCTACATTTTAAGTTCCCTAACACAGATATACACACAGATTAGGTTTATTTAACCTACGACAATGTTTTTGGAGTGTACGAGGAAACCAATGCAGACAACATACAAACTCCACACAAATTGCAGGCCTAGGCTGGGAATTAAACTCATGACATCATCACTGTGAGACACGAGCTACTCACTGAGCCACCATGCTGCCTAATACAAAAAAAGGACATCAACTATTAGGTGTGGCAGTTGTGTAAACCACTGAGGGAGGCTTTATGGAATGGATTTTGCAATCCCAAAACCTATTAGAAAGGCACCAAGTCTCCCCAGATGGGATGGGATAAGTGGTTCCTGCTTTTAGGTATAGAACAACTGACTTGTCTAAATTTATTGATAAACCTCAAACTATGCTATAATCCTGTAACTTGAATTGGGACACTGTCAACCGGAATAAAAATTGGCTGGGATGGAATTACACAGGTGGAATTGATTGGTGAACATTGTTAACTAGATATGGAAATTTCCATGCAATCTTTCCACTGTTGTAGAATATATAGCAGTGGATCCAGGGATGGAGGGGATAATAGGCAGTCCTGTTGTGTTCCTCTTTGCATCCCTCCTCCCCACATTCCACTCACCAAAGAAACACATGGTGGGTATAGTATATAGGTAATATAGGTAGTATATGTCACAAACTGCGACACTTACCGCATCAGGGGGTGTCATTCTGCTGCCCTTTCTGGTCATGCCTGTGTTGGAGGTGTCATTCCTAGAATGTGGCAGCCTTATGCCCAACCTTACCATGTTCCCAGGAGTTATATACCAGCACCAACCGGCAGCGTTCCCCAGTACATGGGAGCTGTCATCTTGGAAACCTCACATGATCTGAGTTAGCCAACTTGATCCTGCCTGCAGCGGTCACATGACTTGAATCACTGTCTGGGGCGCACTATTTAAACCCTGAGCACTGTTCAAACACTGCCAGAACAACATGTATACCTTTAATGTATCCTGGCTCCAGCAATCCACTGAAGATCTTCTCTAGTGAGTAATAGCTGCAATTTGCAATCACCTTGCCTCCAGTTTGCTATCGCAACAGTCTCAAATTTGCAACACCTGCTGCCTGCAGAGTCCATTGATCCATTGTACAATTGCTACAGTCATCAGCTTGCAACACCTGCTGTCTGCATAGACCATTGAATCTATTGCACAATTGCCTCTAGTCTCCAGCTTGTATCTTCTATATACAATACCTATTACTCTTGCTGCAACTGCTCTGAATTCTGCCAGAAATTCCATTTGCTTTCAGTTCAGTTTAGTTCCAAGTCCAGTCCAGTTCAGTCTGGTTCCAAGTCCAGTCCAGTTCCACGTCCAGTCCAGTCTGTTTTCAGTCCAGCCCAGTCTGGTTCCAGTAGAGTCTAGTCCTGTCTGGTTCCAGTCCAGTCAAGTTCCTGCCACACACTGTCTAGTCCATGAGCAGACCCTGCATTAGGCCTCCCAGCTTCTGCTATTTACCTGAATATCCAGCAGGCCCTATGGAATCCACAACGGATACCAAATCTGGTCCTTCCGTGACAGTATATAGGAGACAGATGAGACCAGTGAAAGTGGGGCCAGAGCATCAATGTTCTAGAGTGTCAAACAAGTAGGGCCACCTACTAGGTTTAATGGCTATCATGGCATCTAAGATACTAAGCAGGTTGGTAGATCATGGGGTTTTTGAGATGGACAGTTGTTGCTGCTATTGCCCTAATGCCCTTTAGTTGGTGGTCGGTTAACAATAGAAATAGCAGGAATTGCAAATGTAAAGCTATTGTTTTAGCAAGTATTTTAAAAGTGCTGTGAGGTAATTAGATCAATTCCTGTTGCTGACTTTTGAGAAAGGTTACAGCCCAAAATGTGTCAAATATTTTAGTATTTATCAAGGTTTTTTACCCAGTGCTTTCTCAGTTTCCCCCTTATGGTATCTTTTAGGGTTTTAATGGGTGTTGTGATTTTGATGTCACTAATGACCTTATCTAGAATGCTCCCTTCTTTTTGTTATTTGGACTTGCAGCAGGACTATCTGCCTTCATCTTAGAGACTTCACACCCTTGCCTTTTAGATTATATAGAATCAAATTCACTATTTAATAGTGACTGTAAATTTATTTATAGCGCTGTCATTATTTATTCAACACCCTTGCTACTCGGGAACTGCTGCCTGGGTCCACAACCTGCCGGGATCTTACAAACCAAGCCTGTCCCTTCGATAAGGGTCTCCCGTGAACACCTGGCTCTCAGTTACTCCGCACCCAGGAATGTGGTTCCCATAACTGACTTGGGAGAATGGAATATTTGGCAACATTTCTGGCTTGCAGATTTCCTGTTTGATGCTAACGTTGCTAGTTGTAGAAGGGGTTTGTGCACTTTAAGAAGGCCAAGAGATTATTTGAGTAAAATAGGACTTTTGTTTGGAGCTCTATCTTTGCTGTGAAACTGTGATATTCTGCTTTTCAACTTGTTGGAACTGTGGGCATCGACAAGGTGTTAATGGTGACTCTGCCTTATTTATTGGATAGAAAATTGATGGGCCTATCCCTAGGTCCCTATAATAACTACAACATAAAAACATTATTAAATATAATGAAAAGATAGAGAAAAAAAGACAGAAAGAGGAAATAGAAAGAAAAAAAGTAGTACATACTCAGTATTGAACCTAATTAGACTGTTCTCAGGTCACAGGCATTGCTGTGATGCGAAGAGAAATTCTGGAGAGCATCTCTGTGGGTACACTGCGAAAGGTATGGTTGTGTTTACCTTTGGTTAGCTGCTTGATCTCAGAATCAGATGGTCCTGTTGCCAATAGGTAGTTGTCACTGATATGGATACTCAGAACCAGTTTAAGAACCAGTGGAGCTTAGGTAACAGAAGACAGAACCAGCAATAAAAGTCCCAGATTACATAAACAAATAATAGTGAACCACAAGGAAGGCTATGACCTGTAATGATGAACAGGTGAACAGAAGGTGCAGAGGTACACAGGGAATTCATGGAAGGAACTGGCTAAATTAGCAATAGTCTTGGTTCAGCATTCACATAAATACAAGGAAGTGACAACAATGAACCAGCTCTGAATGTTAGGAAGGGCTGGTTTATATCCAAACATTGCAGCTGTCTGGGATCATGGTAATAAACCAGGTAACAGCAGACTCCTGGCACAAACCCAGCACAAGAAACCCTTTTGGTGGAAGGTGGAACACCAAAGTGAGTCCCATGACCCTTCTGGCAGACCCTGGAACTGCAGGAGGGCACAGTATTGTGACCTTACCCCTTTCCTTAAGGAGCAGATTCCAGATGATCCCAAAATGACAAGGAGTCAAATCTTCCCCCTTTTGAAAGATTTGCCAGGTAGAGGAGAGTTTGTGGCACACGTGGACCAGGGAGACTTGAAGACTTGGAGGTACACATGATCTTGGAAGACTCTGAGACACATGAGGACAGAGACTTGGAGGGACACAAGGACACTATAGACTTGGAGGCACATGAGGACAACACCAAAGGCTTGGAGACACACAAGGACACCAGAGGCTTGGAGGCATGAACCGCTGGCATAGAACCCTGGATGGCTGGAACTGGCTCTGATAACCTAGGAGAAATGACAGTGGGATCCTCTTGCCTATTAGCAAGAGCAGGGGTTTTCGTGGCCAATGGAATGGCACTCAGGTTTATGTCTGATGGAGCAGCACTTGGATTGGTGGCCAGTAGAGTGACACTTGGATTGATGGCTGGCGGAGCAGCACTTGGTTTGGAGGTTGGTAAGACTGCACTCGGCAATATGGGAGACACAGTGGAAGGCTGTAGTCCAAGCTCTATGGTAACAGTGGCCATGACTATGACTATAACACTTGAAGATATTTTAACATGGAGAGTTTTGTCTCAATGAACAGATTAACCCAGTCCAAAGCTCTCCCCTGAAAATTATGAAGAATATACAATATCTGATTTGATGGTTTCTGGAAATCTTCTGGTACAGTTGGAAAATACTCCAGGCAAAATTTCATGAGAGAAATTAACTGTAGAATACATCTATCAAAGACAGACAGAGAAGTGGTGCTCTGGAGGTCTGGAAGACGTAGGATTGACACTCTTGAGGTCTATAAGGTGGCGGAGTGGCACTCGAGGCCTGGAAGGTGGAGGATTGACACTGGAGGCCTGGAAGGTGAAGGATTGACACTCTGGAGGCCTGGAAGGTGGAGAATTGGCACTATGGAGGCCTGGAAAGTGAAGGATTGACACTCTGGAGGCCTGTAAGGTGGAGTATTGGCACTCTGGAGGCCTGGAAGATGGAGAAATAGGACTCTGGAGGCCAGGAAAGTCAGAGGTGTGGCACTCGTAGGCCTGGAAGGTGGAGGAGACGCACTCTGGTTGAGGCTTGGCAGGGTAGCACTGTGAGGTAAGATACCTGTTCAGCTGGGCAGCACTTGGACTGGGCTCGCTGGAAACCCTTTAGGGGGGCAAGGCACACAAAACTTCTTCTGGAGCAGTGATAAAGTAAAGTGTTCAGAGTAGAAATTTTTTTGAGCACTGCGCCAAGTCTCCGCTCCTCCATAGTGGTGTGTGGAAAGCACCCCTGGACTTAGACTGTCTTGTAAAATGCAGATTTGATCTGGAGGTTTCAGAAACATGGGGAACAGACAAAAATCTTGGGCAAGGATAAAATGGAATTCACTGGAGATCCAGAATTTCCCTTAGACCAGATTTTATTGCGAGATGGCTCAGAAGAAGGTGATTGGTCAGAGATGCAAGGAAAACAGGGATGCGTCAGACATGCAAAATTATCAAAGGCAGACATGATGTTTTCACAGTGAAGCTGTTTTTGCTAAACTCCAGGATCTGTATCATCTGAGAGCAGAGCAGAATGACTTCAATATGCAGGACACAGAGAAAGTGATCCTCATCAATCAGTAGAGGTACCCAGATTAATTTGTTTACATAGGAACAAGGAGGAGGGTGGACATGGTGTGGATAACTCACTCTACAACATTACTACAAACATAAAAAAAATACTTGCAAATGTTGCACTTAATGGCTTTATCCACTAGGTGATGCTATTGCTCAATGTATTGGATTCTACTATAAAAGAAAAATATAATGATTGTAAAGTTAGCAGTCTCTTATAGTAAAATACCGTTCTTTGTTTTGAGATATAATATATGTTTTCTGTGTTAAAACTTTTAACATGAAACTTTTACACTTTTACCATGTAAAATCATGAATATGTTTTTGCCTTGTGCTATGTAACATACCTGCTTATATTAATTATTATTACCAGTGATACAAAGATTGCAGTAGTTCTGCTTTTAGTAACCTTTGTTTGAAAAAGTTTTCACAAAAAGTTATTTAACAAATTTAAATATACCGATAAACAATTATACATTCAATATAAGCCTAGTTACTGAGAAAGCATAAACCTTTACACACGTACTATTTCAGATGGTAATTCTATAAATATAGAAAATAAATCATTTTTGTCCAATATACACAGCAAATCAAATATATGCTTAAAACTTCTCTATATTTCAAGGCTGGGAGCATTACAATAACATTAATTTACAATATAGACATGTAAAACACATGTGAGTGACCTAGACAAAAAACATACAATTTAACACTGTAGGAATTTTAATGATTAAGATCATGGACACTGTTTACTTTTTTATTATTATTTATTATTTATTAGGATTGCAGTTGTGTGCCTAAGTGGCAAAAATAGGACCATTCGTAATAGTAATTCTGAGCCATCCTGTTTTAAGTCCTACATAGCTTGCTTAAATAATGTTACTATGCATGTGATGTTTGTTCCTTCTCCCTCTTTACCCACCTACAAAGATGCTGATTCTTAATTGTAAATCGGATCTATGGTTTGTCTTCTTCTTTAAATGCAATATATAACACACATA